>APFE030619719.1:238683-248941 GCA_000404065.3 Pinus taeda
CACTTAGAACCCTTACCTTACATTTTCCTCATTCGCTTACTTTGCCATGATTCTCATCTTCTTGTGCAACATCGTTTCATCCCTCCTTGAACAAATCTCACCATTTGCGCCACTCCTCAACTCCATCCTCCAAGTCTTGAACTCCCCTACACCCCTATTTCACCTCCATACTCGTTTCTCCACTTTTTTCTCTCCATCCATTCTCCAAAATCCTCTTTTCGGAGCATCCTGTAGAAAATTACAGAACATCCTGTAGAAATTCTAGAACATCCTGTAGAACCCCTGCAGACTTCCTGTAGAAGCTCACGAAAGCGATTTCTTGAGATCTGATCACTATGAAACTCTCAGGAAGGGTGCTAGAGACCCCTTAGGATCTCTTCTAACCTTCCCAACCTCCTGCAAGTATTTTCTCCCATCGATCCACCTCTGCACAGTAAAAAACAATGAAAGCACATGCATGGTAAATCTGACAACTTAATCAAAAATACAAAAAGATGTTTTCTTCAGATAGAAGTAGTTTAGACACATGTATTTTACCTTCCTAGAAGTAATGGCATCTCTTTTAGTAGCTTACATCCTCTTTTTCACATCAGTAAGGCTAGCTGGTAAAATTAGGGTTTGCTAGGGTTTACGTTTCCTTTCAACTTTCCAGTTTCTTTTTGCAAGTAGATTAGCCTTCTTTGAGTTAGCTTTCGTCTATCAGCTAAAAAGCTTCTTCTGAGAGCTCATAGAAGTTGGATTAAGCTCCTAGCGGACTTGTGTCAGCTGATCAAGTGACAACTGCGGCAAGAGCTAGTACTTGTGGATATAGCATCGTCACTTTCAAGTTTGTTACGAACTACCGGGTTGATAAAATTAAAGAAGGGAGTTCCAGGAGTTGCAGCATTATTTCTGCAATATTGGGGCTCACCACCAAGTTGTGGGATGATTTCATCCAAAAGGAGATATGTGAGAGTTCAATATATGGTCGAAAATATAGAGGTGGAGGTGGAGATGAGGAACTTTCTCTTCCCGAACAAGCAAAGTGTTAGGTAAAACTTGACTTAGTGAAAGAGTCAAAGTTACTTGGTTAAAAATGGTGGTTTTGGGCACATGGTTTTGTGCCCGTGGATTGCATGCAATGAATCCCTTAAAAGGCTTACGAAGACTTCATTTTAATGGGCCATTTAGGTGAGCGATGAAGGTTCACTTGGTCTGGTTGGTGGGGTCTTGGCCAAGGGCACTAATAGAATTTGGTTAGTTGGTTTTTCCCTAAATTGGGTTTTTTTGGGACAAACATTGTGTTTATGTTTTGTGATTTGTTGTTGGTTGGTTTAATGTATCTCCAAGTAAATTTATTTTATCTCTCTTTGATGAATTAATGTCAAGCAGTGGTTTCTCTATTGCACATTAGAAATTTTACATGGATGAAACCATTGAAATGTTACTCTAGTGGGGTAAGAAGAGAATCCATTGGATCAAAGAGCTTGCAATTAAGTGAACTAATAGAAAAAAACATGTTTGAAAACATTGGTTAAGAGCATGTTGCTGAAGGTGAGAGGATGATGAAATTTGTAAGTGTAAGGATAACAACTAAAAAAATAAATAAATTATTATAGTGGAGTCAATTTTTTTTAATTGCATGTAAATCAACATACGATTGTAAGACCTGATAAGGCATGCATACCCCTCAATACTTACTAATAAAGTATGGAGTTAGGCTTAGGTGATAGGGGGGTGGGCATGTTTAATTATCGAATACCTTGGATATAAATTTTGAGTGGTGTAGGGCCTAGAGGTGATTAGTGTCATCTCACTTGGCTGGTTTGGCTTGATTTAGTTAAGGGAGACCCCTAGTCAAGTTTTAAAGGGGGATTGTTATGCACAACCTGACTTGGTGAAATAGTCAAATTTACTTGGTCAACAATGGTGTTTTTGCATACATGGTTTGGTGCCTGTGGATTTCATGTGATGAAGCCTTTAAAAGGGTTGGGAAGACTTAATTATAATGTGCCACATAGGTGAGTGGTGAGGGCTCACTTGGTTGACTTGGCTGGGTCTTAGCCAAGCACACTAATAGAATTCTGTTAGCTAGTTTATTCTCAAATTGGTTTTTTCTAGAACAAAAGGTTGTGTTTCTATTTTGTGATTTGTAGCTAGTTGGTTTAATGCCTCTATAAGTAAATTTAATTTATCTCTTTCTAGTAATTCTTAACTCAAAGAAGGAAAATGTTAAGTCTAAGTAGAATCATAGTGGAGGAGGATCTTCATAGGGGGAGAGAGAGAAGGACATGTGAAAAATCAAATGTTTTGGATGTCACAAGTATGGTAACTATGTTGGATAATTCACCAACAAGAAGAAAGTAAAAGGAAAGATATCAACAACTGCATCTACACAAATGGATGAGTTAGCTGAGAAATTTGAGGAGTTTGCATTGGTGTCATGTCCTTCAGGCACCATGACACGTGGTGTGTGGTTTATGGACAACAAAAACTATTTTCATATGACAAGATACCATGACCTATTCACTAATATGGCCAAGGAGTACCATGATTTTCATGTGGAGTTTGGTGATAATTCCAAGTATGCAGTGGAGTGTATTAGTAGAATAAATTTCCAGTTGGACTCTCTGAGTCATATGGAGGTGAAGGAAGTATTGTAAGTACCTAGGTTGGAGAATAACTTGCTATTTATATCAACTATGGAGGATAAAGGACGTGAGGTCAGTTTCATGGGAGGTGAGGTATTTACCAAGTTGAAAGGAGATGATCCTAGCATGAGGAAAATGATAGAGAAACTTGTATCTCTTGAGAGGATAGTCGGTGAAGGCCCTTGTACATGATAGTAACAACTAGAATGAGCTTTAGCATAGGAGGATGGGGCATCTACACTATAGGGATCTACCACTTTTACGGGAGATGGTCATTGGTTTTCTAGATTTTAGTGTGGAGTAGGATAATGTGTGCAAAGGATGTGCATTGTTGGAAATATTGTGGGGGTGTGAATCAATATTTCAACTTTTCTTTCAATTTAGTATCATGAGCATTAATCACTCATATAATATCAAGAGTACATAAGAATTATATGAGCACTTTATTTATATCGCAAGGAAAGCTACAACTTTTGGTTCTAGCTATAAATGGAAGGGATGCAACCCCCAGTTTACTAGCTCCCACTAGAAGGAGGCAACAACCTCCTGAAGGAAGCTGCAACTTCCTTTCCTAGCACCACATTGCCACCCTTTAGAATAAAAGATAACAAAAAAAAACTTTTGGGTTCTCGTACTAGGGATAGTGATCCAATTACAAAATTGCTTAGTCCTCTTCAACAAATCACTATCAAGACACTTCCAATGTAACTATGTCATTGAAAACTCATTGCTCGGATTCATTCAAAATTCCGCTATCACTGCAACTGTTGTACTTAACTTGCTTCCTCAGGCACAAAAAAAACGTGCCATTGGTCTACCCTATCACCAACTTCTACTAGTATCAAACTTGTTCCAAAACTACACAAGCTCATCCCCCTTAAGTCTGCCTTTAGCCACAAATATCAAACAAACTTCAACCTTTTAGTCAGTCAACAATATCTATCAAACTTGTCCAAGTTTTGTTGACTTGTCCTTGCTATCTCTTTTACACTTCAAGTTTTGCTACTTGAATCTTGGTATGTGCACTAGATATACTTCTATAGTGATTCTAAAAAATGAAATATAACAACAAAAAAGACTCTAACTCATACCTCAATTAACTACTTAGATAAGCCCCATTCAATAGTTAGGACAACCCTAACTTAGGCCTAAAATATCCTCAACTCAACTCCTTAATCGAGATAAAATTAGATGATTCAATATAGGTCTAGATGTTAAATTCTCTTAGGGATATATTGTTCTTTGCTTTAGATAATTGCATTTCATCATTTACATATTAAATTCACCCCACAACATCATAACATTATTCAGATTTACAACATTATTCAACAACATATGCAATTATATAGAAAGAACAATATCATCATCAATGCAACATAACATAAAGGAACAAGAGAATAAAAACATTTACAAATAGAGACACCAAAATTGGTTGGAGACCAAGAAAAAACCAACTAAGGGAAAAACCCTTTCAAATTCTTCTTCTTATTAGATTGGTATTGAATGATTCAACAAAAGAAAGTATAATGATCCATATCTTCAAACATAGTCCTATCCAACAAAATCAACTAAACAAAATCCATGAGATGAACCCAACAATGTTAATAATCAAAACACTGATTCATAATCCTATGATCAATTGTCGCTGCCTGCGGTCAACTAATGAAATCTTTAGTCAACTGTAAAATTCAAACCTTAGATCCCAACCGCACAGAGAGAGTGTCTTGCGTGCGACTGAAACCCTTTAGCCACACACATAGGCCTGCATGCCTGCGGTTACTATCGAAATTTATTCGTAGCATGCTTACTGTTGGGAACCAAATATTCTATATCACATGTGCGAGCTTCAAACCTTGCAATTTCAGACCTGTGCGAGCCAATCTATGTGAATTTCCCCATGCTTGTGCAAGCCAAAAACAAAGAAGAGAATAGAATAATGCTTCATGATGGTGTCCAAAATAGGGTCACTTGACTTGTACTTATAGCCTTAAATGGGTGTCCAATTTGGTGTAGGGCCAACCTGATCAAAATGTGCACGTGGGCTTTAATTAAAAAATACACTTTCCCTTGTCCAAATTGAGTGCTTCAGTAATCAAAATTGGTCATCTTGAAAAGAGGAATCTTATCCCATGGTTTGAATTTTTCACTGAGCTTCCAAATTAACACTCCCTCTCATCTAGGGAAAAATTCTAACTGTGTCATGTAAGCATCGCAAGAATCCTGTCATCCAATCATATCCAATCACAAGTATCTCCTCATCAAGTGACGTCACTTCTCATCTCGACTCATTTTTGCTTATCCCTACTTATCTCTTGATTGTCTATGCTCATATGATGAACATTATCGAATCTAAAAGAAGAAGAATTTGACATCGGAGGGGAGCCTAAGCTACCACCCTCTATCTATCAGGGAGTCATTGCTACCACCTAGAATCACTACTAGCAGGAGCCCAATGCTGCCACCCAGGAAACATCATAGAGCTTATCATCAAGGAGCACATCTCAACCTGAAACCACATTGGAGAGCTCAGTCTCAACCTAAAATAAAATGACAATGAGGAAGGTCCTATGAGAAAATCACACCCCCATTAATCTCACAGGGGAGAAAACATATTCCACCCTATATCAAGCAATAAGAGTCATAGTATAGGGAGGCTAACATCTTCCACCCTATGTCAATCAACAATATCTCATCCATCATATTTTCCACATGTATATCTAATAGTTTTTTATTTTTATTTTTATTTTTTCAAGGCATTCCAAATAATTTATATCTCTCTTCTATCTTCGTGCATTATGAATTCTAGCAACTAATTGTAATAACATTATTTTTGATGCAAATATTGGATGATATGGAATGAACTTGAAAAATGAAAAACCTAATAATAACCCCCATTATGCAGTAGTTGAATACTTCTTGCACCATATAAGTGTTTTCCCATCAATTTTTTTGATATGAAATTGATGTTGGAAGCTAATGTCATTAAGTTGTTCAATGCATTTCTCCTCACCATGCGATCCCAAAATAAACCTTTGCATGTTAATAGTTTCTTCCAACACACGAAAAATAGGCTTTGGAATGTATGATTTCCTAATACATTCATCCCAACATCCTTCCTCCTCATTGTTACATAAAAATCATTGAACATCTGATCAATATGGTCATGAGTGTGCCCAAAAAAAAAGAAACTAACCTTTACCTTCTGAAAAATTCTCAATTCAACAAACATGTTTAGATATCCAAAAAAAATATATATAATTTTTGCTTTCACGACAAGTGTTGTCCAATTGCAGATACAAAACTTCTAGAAGATTACGAGACCAATGAGAAAGCACATCATGAATTATGGTTATTGTCAGATTTGCATCATTATGAATATTTGGCGCTATGAAGTAAACCCTTGGCCATCTTTTCCCATTAAATATCATACAACCGACCGAGTGAAACTGAATTTAATTTTCCTCCTGTAATTTTTTTGATGTATAAAAAAAATGTGGTAGAAGTGTTTTCTTCTGGTCCATACCATCACCTATCAAACCCAAATATTTATTTGTATTATCATAGCACTTCTTTCAATGCTTGTACAACTTTTTCCTTTCACTTGTTTGTTGTTCATGATGCTCTTGAAGTGCTTTGACCATGGAATCTGCACATAACATAAAAGGAACTTATTAATAAATACATTTTCATAGTTGATAACTCTACAATTTTTAAAAATAATGTTATGAATACATACCTCTTTCTGCCCCTTGACATTTATCCCTTTTTAATTAAAGAGAAGCAAATGTATTGCAAACCCCCCTCCTTGTCATCTTAGGAATACGAACATTGTTAAATTGCCTCCTCCATAACTTCATAAAATATTTATATGTAATAAAGTTACCATCTCCTTCAATACCTTCTACATATTCTTTGTATAAGTTGTAGATTTATCATCTTGATAAATTATTTGGAATATGTATTACGTCTTCATTTGGCATACACTCTCCATGCTTTAAAAATAAGTCTTGCATCCATGATAGTGCAATATTTTCTAATGCCCAAAAATCTCGTTTATGGTGTATTTCTAATAAAATGTGAGATCTTTTTCCAATTTTTTTTTGGATTCTTGATAGAAGAAAATTACCAATTGAATGAAACATTTTGAAAGCCTTTATATAGAGCAATAAAGACCCAAGATGATAATCATAACATAATAACGTAGATTGCATGCACCCCACTAAATATGAATTTTACATGATTTTGTTCATTGACAAATATCTCTTCCTTTTCTCCATATGTTTCAAGTAATCCTTTTGACAACATTCACTTGAAATCAGATCACTGATAGAACTTCTTCTGGTAAGATGTTTTGTCCCACCCCTTGTATAACTGGAATAGTTTGGATTGATATGAAAATGTTTACTTCTACTCCTAGATACAATATTTGTTGGCAAAATATCCATCATTTCATCATCCTCTCTATAAACATTTTCGTCATCATCATTAGGAGGAATATTATCCTCACTATGATCATTTTGAACATAGTTAGGAAATTCATCACCATCATTGCTTGGAATATTTATTACCATCCTCACATGGAGGAAATTCTTTACTACCATCATCTGTGCTTTTGAAAGACTGTCTTGGAGGATATTCTTTGTCATCTTCATCCTGCCCTTTTTCAGTGCTGCCCTGATAGTCCGTAGAATTAAGAATAAGTGGAAAATTTGACTCTCTATTTAATGAAAATTCTTTATCCTGTCCTTCTTCATTGCTACTCTCATAGTCCTTAGGATTAGGACTAAGTGGAAAATGTGTCTCTCTATTTACTGGAAATTATTCATCCTACCCTTCGTTATTGTTGCTCTCATAGTCCTTAGGAATAAGAATAAGTGGAAAATGTGACTCTCTATTTAATGGAAATTATTCATCATGCCCTTCATCACTACTACTGTCATAATCCTTAGGATTAGGACTAAGTGGAAAATGTGACTCTCTATTTACTAGAAATTCTTCATCATTCCTTTCGTCACTATTGCTCTCATAGTCCTTAGGATTAGGAATAAGTGGGAAATTTGACTCTATATTCATAGTGAAAGAATTCTAGTTAAACTCATCAGTATAAATAGAATTGTTACGCAATGAAGATGTTGATGCTTGTTATGAAACCAACTCACAAAATAGAAGAAGAGATAGATCGATGATTTCAATATTAGCCTCTTTGGGGGGGAAACCTCGTTTACATTACACAAATGAATAAATGAACAATTCTTGGATGTTTCAAATGGAAAAATCTCCTTTCTATATATAGGAGTCTAAGGGGTCACAATATAATCAGAGCCGACATAACAATAATAATTTAAGGGCACAATAATAACAATAGTGGGCTTCTATGGGGCACAATAATAAAAATATGGTACTAAATGAGCATAACAATAACAATAAGGGGGCTACAATGATAATAAAAATGAGGGAATACACTAGTATTATAGGGACCTAACATTCCCCTTTCCTTTAAAAAGTGTTGTTCTCAACGCCTAAGTAGTTTTGGATGCTTCTGTATAAAATTATCATCCTACCATGTGGAATCTTCAGCGGGTAAGTTCTTCCACTTGATGAGATACTTTGAAATTGATCGATTTCATAGCTGCCAAGATTTTGTTTCTGTGACTGCTTCAGGTTCCAATATGATTTTTCCTTCCTCTCCAAGTTCTGGCAATATTGTTTGAATTGGGAGCTTTTCACCTATAACCTTCTTTAAGCATGAAACATGGAAAACTGGGGGTACTTGGGAAGATGCGTGAAGCTCCAATTTGTATGCCATATTGCGAATCTTTTGCAACACTTTGCAAGGACCATAATATTTTGGTGATAATTTATTATTCTTCTTAGCTTGCTTGAGGGACATTTTTTTGTATGGTTGTAGTCATAAAAATACCCAGTTGCCTACATCAAAACTTCTTTTGCTGTGATGTTGATCTGGCCATTGTTTCATTCTATTTTGCGCCAAAGTGGGGTTATCCTTTAAGAGTTGGAGAACTTGTTGTTGATGCTCGATGTGATCTTCTACTGCTTAAACCTTAGAGTTTTCTCTTAAAGATGATGTGATGGACGATGGATGATATTCATAAAGTGCCATAAATGGGATCATTTTTGTTATAGTATGGAAGGAAGTGTTATAACTGTTCGGCTAGAAGTGACCACTTGGCCCATTATATATGCTTATCAGATACAAAGAAACAGAGATATCCTTCCAAACATTTGTTCACTATCTCAATTTTCCCATCAGATTGAGGATGATAAGATGAGCTATGAGCTAATTGAGTACACAGACAAAAAAATAATTCCGTCCAAAAATTTCTAGTGAAAATGGGATCTTTGTCACTTACAAAAGTCTTTAGGTTTCCATGTAGATTTTGAATTGTTCCCATAACTGTACTGACTTTAAATGGATGAGATAATGCACAAAAGTGTGCATACTTGGTAAGACTATCAACTACCACCATGATGATGCCTTTTCCTTTGGACTTGGGTAAATTTGTGATAAAATCAATTGAAACCTCCTCCCAATGTTGAATTGGGATGGATAAAGAATATAGTTATTGATCAAACAAAGACTATTACCTCAAAACGGGTACTCTAGCCCAAAAACCCCAAAAAAACATGAAAATACAACCAAAAAATGAAAATTGTGTATTTTAGAACGATGTTTTTTTTAAGGGTAATTTTTCAACATTTTTTTTAAGTGGAAGTAAAAACCATTTTTTTTTAAATGGATAAAAAACCCTTAAAAAAATAAGTGTTGATTCTTCAATAACAAAAATAAAATCGAATTACAATTTTGGCATTTTTTAGCAATGGAATTAAAAATAAAATATCTGGACTTTGAAAAAATGTAAAATCCCAACAATTCTTGGACATGATGTTAAAGATAAAATATCATATCTCAAATCCTGATAATTCTAACAATTTTCATCCATGTTGTTAAAGATAAAATATCTTGACTCTAAAAAACCTTGAAATTGTAATTGTTTTCAACCATAACATTAAAGATAAAATATCATGACTTAGAAAAACATTAAAATTTTGACAATTTTTCAGCCATGCAATTAAAACCAAAGACTATGACTACAAAAAAATCTCAAGTTTTTAAAATATTTCAAGCATGACATGATGGAAAAATTTTATGACAAAAAACTTTAAAAATGAACACCCAAGAGTAATTTATTTTTTAAATGTTAAATATATAGTGATTTTAAAATCTTGGCCTAAGACAACTCGATACATTGCAATAAAAATTTAAAAATCAACCATCAAATTGACACGTGGTGTATGTGAACTCGACCTGTTGTAATGAAAATTTAAAGACCAAGCATGAAATTGATACATTGTGGGGGCAAACTCGATTAATTATAACAGAAATTTTAAAATCAACCATGAAATTGCCCATAATGGGATCGGGTTGCTAGACGATGATCAACACGGACCCTGTAGAAAAAAAATAAAAAATACAAAATAAAAATGAAAAATACAAAAGAAAACAAAAATTCAAATATTGAAAAAAAATAAAAAACAATAAAAAAACACAAAAATAAAGATTATTTATTTATTTATTTTCAAGAAAAAACAATGAAAAAAACACAAAA
>APFE030619719.1:255461-265866 GCA_000404065.3 Pinus taeda
TAGGAAAATAGCTTCAAGGAAGGTATATGTGAATTTTTCTGGACCAAAGGAAACATTTACATCATCTAAAGTTGCAGGTGGATTCTCAATGAATACTGTTGCACGAAGCTGACCTGTGCCACATGGGAAAAGTCCAACAAGTGGCTCCTCAAAGGAAAAGAAGATGATTTCATATTGATGAAATCACCAGAAATGGGTCGTACAAAATTTGCATGGTATGTGAAAGATAAGGAAGGTGAAGAAGATTTGCAGATATATCTATATGCTGGTATGATTTACGATGGTGGAAGTTAGGAGGTGTTGGGAAAAGTACTAGGCATATGTTTAGTGTTGAATACAAAAGTTGTTTATGTACTTACAAAACCGCCCAAGTTGCATGAAAATATTAGATATTGTTTTGCATTGTCGATGTATGGCACAAATGAAAATTATATAAAGATATGTAAACAAATCGTAAACAACATTGGATAAAAAGAATAAGTTTTCTTATTTATATTTACGTGTTTTGCATTATTGTAACCGTATCATGATATTTTTTATTACTTTCTTATGGTTGACATATTATATTTTGTTTGACAGAATTTTGCTGAGGGTCTCTAAATTATGTTGGTGGGAGTTTATTTTATAGAGCGAGATACTATGGATGAGATAAACCGTTTCCACACAGAGTCAGAAGAAGATATGAGAAAGAAGCAAAAAAAAAACTTCATGATACTATCAAACCAATACTGTTACCCGTTTTGTAGAGATAGCAAAAAAGTGACCCGATTTTGAAAAAGGGTGATGCAGAACACACGTTTTTTTTAGAGCATAGTTTTTGGCACTTTAATTTTTTATGTACATTGCGTTTTAGAATGATAGTGATTTGGATGCTGATTTAAAAAGGTGATTATTCTGCATCAGACCCTTTTTTTAAAAAACCTATTTTTTTACTTTAAAATTTTTAATGTATGAAATGTAAATAATTATTTTGTAAATTTAATAATTTTGGAAGTGGTATTCTTCTTCATATTTTCTTGTTTTTATTTTAATTTTTTTTCTTGTAGTGAGGTTTTTATTGTTTTGCATATTTAAAGAAGAAGGTCGATATTTTGAATTTTTGATATCCTACATATTTATACATCGTTAATTAATTTTTCAATCCACATGAAATAATTGTCCCTAAAAATTTCATGTCAAAAAAATAATAATAATCACTATTTTTTCCAAAAAAATAATGATTAACATAAAAATTAATGTGAAAATCACATAATACAAATATTGAACGCATAACAACCTTAATTGAGTGCTTATCCTTCTCATAAAATGTCAAAGTCAAAACATTACAAGTATAACTAAGTAATAGTTACAAAAAATGAGCTTGATTTCCAAGCATAACTTAAATTTAATCAATAATGTCACACTATCTAAACTCCTCGTCTTCTAGAGTTTCATCATTGTCTTCTTCCACAATATTTTCTGCTTCATTTTGCTCATTTTCCCCTTCTAATGGATCTTTGATGTCTGCGAATCTCCCAATGTATGCATTTCCAATCATTTTGTGTAATGGTGGTTGGGGTTCCTTTGCCTTCTTTTCCATATGTGATTCACTAAAGTCCCTTTTCTTCAGCCCAGTTTCTTGCATTGCATCTAGAAGAAATTGAAGAGCATTAATTATTTGTTGAATAAAATTGCACTGTATTGGATCTTTTTCAATGAAAATGCAGTTTCTTCCTTTTTGAAGGCAACATGCTAGTGTTGTACCTAATTATCAAGCAAAAAAGAAATAATAAATTAAATTAGTACAATGACATACAAATTAAAAAATAACATATTGAAATTCAATTCCATATAATAAAACTTACCTGAGCCAGAAAATAAATCCAGAACCCAATCTCCTTCATTTGAACATAGGTCTATAAGATAGTTAATCAATAATTGTGGTTTTTGATAAATGTTAACTATCTCTCCTTTTGATTCTTTGTCTTCATATGTTAGTTTTCTCACAACATCATAAGTCAATATTTGGCTATGACTATTTCCATCTACCCAATTAAAAATCGTAGACATATAGCTATCATCTTTTGTCTAAATATCAATATGGATGAACTCACAATCATTTATAAATAGTTGATATTCACGGTTATGAAGATTTGACTTTTTCCTATAACATGAAATAGTAAAAGTTCAATTAACTTATACATAAATGAATTTTTTAAGTTTAATAAAATATACAATTTAAACATCTTATCATGTAAGTTGCATCCTTGAATTTGTTTTCCCCTTGAAGCTTGACAATAACATTGCCAATTGTGTGTCTGAATGAAATGTCACAAATCTCCATAATGGTGATGACGTGAATTCTAGAAATCCCACAACCACTTTACTAAGAGCTTGATAAGTATAAGGGTCACTATCATAGTCAATGTTTGGAATATTGAAACCATGGGGAATATCTACAATAACTAGGGCATAATCCCTTTTAGGTATGAGTTTAGCAATGTCTTCATAGTCGACTGTTGCCCCCTCTCTGTCTTCTCCACTGTTGTTTGGTCCACCCCCGTGGGTCGTTGGGCTACCGAGGTGGGTGGGGATTGTCCACAGTTGTCCCCCCACCTCGATGGCCCAACGACAGGTGGGAGTGGTCGGATGATTCCCAGAATCGCCCCGCCACCCCTGTGGGCCATTGGGCTACCAAGGAGGGGCGAAGGTTGTCTGCAACCCCTCGCCCTATCTCAACAACCCAGTGGCCCGCGGGGGTGGGAGGCCACCCGAGTGGGTTGAGGTGTCGGGTAGCTAGCCCCACCGCCCCTAACCTATGGGCCCGTTTGGTCACCGTGAGCATTACTGGGCCCACCATGCTCGCTGCGGATGTAGTGGGTAATTGTGGCCCACGAAAAAAATTATTTAAAAAAAATTAAACTTCATTAAACTTATTTAATTTTAAAATATGCAAATCAGAAAAATTAACTAACCTTTCAAATGCGAGAATCCTCCGTTGAATATGTTGTTGATAGCAGTGTAGCTGCTCCACAAATTCGCTCCAAGTCTTTTAACGAACCTCAGAAAATCTTGATGTGATGTGAGTAATAGTGATAATGAAATTTAATATATATAGGTGAAATTACGGAAATATTTTACCCTACGATTAATGTGGGATTAATCTGTTTATAAAAAAAATTAACATGTTAATTTTTCTATGGTGATATAGGAAACTATGACAAAGCAAATAGTATGGAATTGTTTTATAGCACGGTGAATGTGGGATTAATTTGTTTTAGAAAGTACTATAAAAATAAAAATAAAAAAACATTAAGTTGTCTAGTAAATATTATATAGTTTAACTATTAAATTAATTTAGGTAAAATATTTAGTTTACAATTTTAAATTTAAAGATTTATTTCATAAAAAAAATTATTTAAAATTTTTCAACAAATTGTAAAATAAAATAATGGAGGGAAATACATGAAACGAAATTTTTGGAGGGAAAATTTCATTCTTTAAGTTATATAATATCATTAGGAGAGTCTGCATTTGTATTGTTAGCCTTGAGGTGCAGCGCTGCTATTTTGAAGGCTAAAGGAAGGAAATGGTTTGTTTTTCTATCGTGGAAAGGTTCCCACTTTCCTCACTCTTCCACTCCCATTCACGTCTATCCATGTCCTAACCAGACCCTCACATCATAACAAAAACCACTTTTACCTTGGTCCTATGCGAATTAACCCATTTTTTCCCTGAAAACCTTACCTTTCCACCCATATGTGCCCTTTGCATGTTTCTCGAGGTCATCCCGTACCTTCATGTCCCCTGTCGTTGATCTTCCCATTGATCAGATGGTCTGCACTTCACCCGACCGATGTTACATGCTCGATCAATAATCACTGTCAAATCACTTCCACCAAATCTAACAGCTATCGCACATACCTCTTGGGAAACAAGCAAGAGGGATACCTACATGATAAAGGCAGTTTTCTCTCTCTCCTCTGCTACTACATGGCACCCAATGAATGGAATCAGGTGGGCTCCAACCTTTACCACTTACTACCCGATGACCGCCCGAGAGAAACCATTTTTGCTTGGGTAAAACTGCTATTGGGAATTATCCTTTGAACACCTCTACTGCCCGATAGTCATTCGATTTACCCATCCAAGATATGACAGCTCAGACTTATTATGCTCCCACCATGACTTAGGCCTTCAATGACCGATCTCCTCCATCCATTCCTCTCGATCCAATAGCCCTCATTCACCATCATTGTAGTTCACCCTTCGCTGCCCAACCAACATCCTGACTGTTGATCCACCCCATCAAAGGGTCCACACAACCCTGTACCCCACTTCCCATCAGTCACCTAGGGAGGAAAGTTGTTGGCTTTGTCAGTGTTTGTGACAGTCAGATAGTTGAACTGAAATAATGGAATACATGGTTGAAAGGGGAAAAACAATAACACGATGCAGTCGAACCAATAGAAATGGTCATGGAACATTGTTGGCACAAGTGAGTCACCTGATAGTGTGGCGAAATTACTAGAATTTGATTACCATGTTTGTTAGAAGCAGAGTCCTTTGAGCGCATGTTTTTCTAGTTATGGCATCAAGTAGTTAGAAGCCAGAGGGGATAGATTAAGACATCTCGAGCCCTAGAGAGCCCGAAAGCATTGTAAAAAGACTATAAATGCCTGAAAGTTAGAAGGAATAAGGGTTCAACTTTTGGAGACTGTGGATACTATATTCCTATCAACGTCTCATCTTCATTCCAGTGATATAAGCTTCTTTTGTTGTTACATGTTCAATTTTCATCTTCCCCTCTGTTCTAAGCTTGCACATGAATAGGTTATTCATGTTTTCTTCTGTGTCTAATGCCAGATAATTGTCATCTTATCTCTACATATATAAGTTCGAATTGTAAGCTTCGTTTACTCTCTACAGCGAGCTACTCATATGTGTTTATGTATGTATTTGTTGGTACAGTTAGGATTCTCCACCTATTCACTGAATCTATAAACTATTGAACATTAGTGGTCTAAAGCCTTGTCCAGTTGAGGGTGTTCATGCATGTTTGGAGTGAAAATAGAGTTGAAACAGTCATCTGACTTGATCCAAACCCCAATCCATTCCGATAGTTTAGAGAAAAATATTGAATATTTATATGTTACCAGCCATCTCCGAGCTATAACCTATGAGAATTTCCTGGAGTGATAACATAATTGGCGCCATTGTCGAGGATAGGAGACTAAAGCTCAGCTTCCTTGATGGATGACACAGATCTAGTTTTGATGATAGACAAAGCCTGGACACTATTTCGGTTGTAATCATCTATCTGGTGACTCTACTGGAAAACAAACCTCTTGGTGACTCCACTCCATAGTTCTGGCTCAGTTTGGGACGCATACTCGGAGAAATCCTCAAAATCCATAAGCTGACCCAGTACCTGGCCCTGAAAAGATCATCAAAGAAAGAAAGGCGTTGTAGAAAGGAGCATCAGGTTCAGGTAGTTCTAAAAAATATTCTATATCTCTTCAAAAAAATCATGTAATAAAAAAAACACATGTTGAGAGTATAGCATCTATTACTAACAGTGAAGAAAAAATCTTAGAGATTCATAAAGTTCCTTATTATTTAGGTTCTTCTTTCATTGTAAGCCCAAAGGAAGCCTCTCCTCATATCCATCACACTCCTATAGTCCTATCAATCACTCCTCAACCCTCTGTCATTCAGACTTCCAGTACCCTTATAGCCACCACAGCTATGGCAAGACCACAAGCACCTACCAAAATGGAAAGAATCATGGCTGCTAGGTATGGACCTCTAGTACTACCCACTCCTTTGAATGCCATGCCTACTGGAGAATATTAGAAATATATGCCTAAGTTCACTGGGACCGAAGGTGTTACTATTGAGGAAAATCTTAAATTACTCTATAGCTATGCTGATAACCTAGACATTAGTGAAGATTATGTATGGATGAGAGTCTTTGTCCAAAGTCTAGATGGAGAGGCTAGAAAATGGTTCAGAGAAATGACCACAAGGTCTGTAGCAGATATTGAGGCTTTAGATGATGCATTCCTAAAGCATTGGGGGGATAAGAAGGATCTACTCTACTACCACACCGAGTTTGGGAACTTAAAGAGGGAAAATGGTGAGTTGTTGTTTGATTTTAATAAGAGGTTTAACCACATGTACATTAAGATACGAGCTAAAGTAAAACCCACCACTACCTCTGCTAAACTCACCTACGCTAGTGCCTTTGATTTTGACTTCTGTTTTCTGTTGAGGGAGAGACGATGTGCTACCTTGGCTGATATGCAGGGTGCAGCCTTGGAAGTAGAATCAAACATCATGGTTGCAAAGAAGCTCAAGGGGAATGTGGATAGAAGGAGATAGAGGGGCGAATCTTCATCATCTTCTTATCCCAAGTTAGATAAAATGATCAAGATGATTGAGTCATTAGCCTCTAAAATCTCCAAATTAAAGGTTGAGCAACACCCTGGGAAAGGAAGAGCTCCTAATACCTTTGCCCCTAGAAATCCAAATCCATATAGAAGAGCTAATGAGCAGTTGCAGATTCTAAAAAGAAGCAAAGATGTCAATGAAGACCAAAGGGTGAAGACCCCTTTCCAGAATGTAGTCATGGAAGAAGAGTAGTTTGAAGAAGATGATGGGATCAATTGTCTGGAAGATAAAGGTAGTACCTCCTTTTTGACCTCGGCTACCTATGAAAATTCATTATTTAATGACCAGATCAGCCAAGAATGGGATGGTGAAGTTGTTCTACAAACTCATGATCAGCACAGATATGATCTGAGGTCAAAGATGAATAATGCCAAGGAAACTCTTGTTCAGAGAGCTATTGTCCCTGCAATACAGCAAGATAATAACCAGAAACGAGTGCTAGTTGATCCCATCATCCTCAAAGCTCTAGATCGCGAGATAAGAGGCCTTAACAAGTCTCCTTCTCCTTTCAATTTTCAATCAGAAATTCAGAAGCTAAGAATACCTATACCTTTGATTGAACAGTGAAGAATGAGTCCTTCAAGAAATCTATCCTCGAGGCCCTTGAGCCTAATGCCATCCAGGCCTCCATTGACTATGTAAATCTAAAAGATGAAAAACCATCTTTTGTCCTTAGCCCAATGATTGAAAATTGTGATGACAACTCCCCATCACTCTATGTCTCTTTGACTATTCATGACAAGATCCTTCATAACTGCCTTCCTGACATAGGAGCTAGCCATAATATAATGCCCAAGGCTATCATGGATGAGTTGGGTCTTGACATTACCAAGACTTATCATGACATGTTTTCTTTTGACTCTAGAAAGGTGAAATGTTTGGGATTAATCAAAGACCTAGCCATCACCTTGTTTCAATTGCCCATGAAAAGCATGATGATGGATATTATGGTAGCAGATGTACCTCCCAAGTTTGGCATGTTGCTTTCTAGCGGTTGGATCAAGAGATTAGGTGGAACATTGCAAAATGATCTGTCCTATGCTACTGTCCCAATTTTTGCAGGTGAGAGTAGGAGATTATACAGAGAAGATCAGTTGGTTTATATCATTAGTGATGAAAAGAATCCCACTAATCATCCCATATATGTTGTCGACACTAATTTTGGAGCCTGTATTCTTCAAGTTGAAGAATCCCAATTGGCCTCCATGTAGCTTAGGAAAACAGTTTTCCAAATCACAGAGGAAGAAGGCCCACAAATTTGGGACATGTTCTTTGAGGGAGCTTGCTCTAAGGAAGCTGCAGGGGCAGGTGTAGTCCTTGTGTCCCCCACATCAGAATGCATTCATTTATCTTTCAAGTTAACTTTTCAGGTCACAAACAACATAGCAGAGTACGAAGCCTTGATATTGGGCTTAAACACTGCTAAAGAAATGGGCATCAAAGGTCTGAAGCTATTTGGAGATGCAGACCTTATAATTCAGCAGGTGAACAAAACTTTCCAAGCAAAGCATCCAAAGATGAAAGCATACAAAGATGAGTTATGGAATGTCAAGGGTTCTTTTAATAATTTCAGCATCTCTTACATCCCTAGAATGAATAACCAACTTGTTGATTCCCTTGTTGTGTCTGCTAGCATGTTTATCCCTCCTTTGCCTCCTAAATTAACTTATGAAGTTCAGGTGAAATATAGACCATCTCTTCCTGACAATGTCAAATACTAGAAAGTTTTTTAAGTTGATGGTGAAATTAATAGTTTTTACAAGTCATTGATTAATTTTCTAAAATGAACATTGACCAAGAAAATGAAACCATTGAAGAATGCAACGAGTCCAAGCTAAAGGACGAGATTGGTCAGGATAGCATTTTTCAGCTACCTAGTAACCATATACCCAAAGGATTGGTTGCCCTAGAGAAGTTGTTTGATCATAATGATGTACGTTATAAGCCTACCAAAAAGGAAAACGAGTCTATAGTTCATAGACATAATGTAGGGAGTCCAGACCATCCATAGTACATAAATTTGTCCACCCACTTGTCTTCTACCCAAAGTTCTTAGTATTGCACCCTGATGAAACAATTTGTTGATATTTTTTCTTGGGAGTACAATGATCTTAAGACCTATGACACAAACATCATTCAGCATAAGATTCCACTAGAGAAGAACACCATCCCTTTTAAGCAGAAGTTAAGACCTATTAGCCCTCTCTTACTTCCTTTGATTGAAAAGGAAATTAAGAAGTTGTTGGATGCCAAGATCATAGTTCCCCTAAGGTATTTAAAGTGGATAGCTAACCTTGTGGTAGTAAGAAGGAAGAATGGAGAAATTAGGCTTTGTGTTGACTTCAGGAATCTAAACAAATGCTCTAGAAAAGAAAACTACCCCTACCTAAGATGGAACACTTGCTGCAAAAACTTTCAGGGGCTAGATTCATGTCTTTCTTAGATGGATTTTTAGGTTACAATCAGATTGGTGCATATCCAGAAGATCAAGAAAAGGCCGTTTTCACTACTCCATGGGGCACTTTCATGTACTCCAAGATGCCTTTTGGACTAATGAATGCTGGGGCTACTTTTAAGAGAGCCATGGACATAGCCTTTGTGGGAGAGAAGGACAAGTTTGTCCTTATTTACCTTGATGACATAACAGCCTTTTCCAGCAATCACAAGGACCATTTGCAACATTTGAAGAAGGTGTTTCTAAAGTTCAGATGGTTTGGAATTTTTGTGAACCCAGAGAAGTCACAGTTTGCTCTAGAAGAAGACAAACGTCTAGGACATATTGTTTCTGCTGAAGGTGTGAAGATCGATCTAGCAAGGGTTCAAGCAATTCAAAAATTGTCCATCCCAAGGTCAAAAAGGGACATTCAATCTTTCCTAGGTAAGATTAACTTTGTTAAGAGATTTATTCCAAACTTTGTAGAGTTAGTGAATCACATCACTTCCATGTTGAAGAAAGGATCAGAAATAAAATGGGCAAATGTTGTAAGAAGCTCTTTTGAAGCCATCAAATAAGCTATCATGGAAGCTCCCACTCTAATCAACCCAGACTATACCAACAAGTTTTATATCTTCTCTTTTGCCTCTTATGACACACTTGTAGCAGTTCTATTGCAGAAAAATGATGAAGGTGTAGAGCACCCTGTGGCCTTTTTCATCAAAACTCTGAGGGATGTTGAACTAAGGTATGACCTTATTGAAAAACAAGCTTATGATCTCATAAGATCTTTAAAGGCATTTAGAATTTATATTCTGCATTCCAAAGTAGATGTGTATGTACCTTCTGCCTTAGTAAAAGATGTCCTAACTCAGCAAGATACTGATGGAAAGAAATCTAAATGGATTGCAAAATTTATAGAGTTCAACATAGAGGTGAAGCCCACCAAGCTTGTCAAAGGCTAGGGATTGGCTAATCTTATGGCTGAGGAAAATTGCAATTTGCTAGACATAAATTACATGGGTTCAATTTCAAGTGGTGAGAAGACAGGGGAAGCAACAGAAGAGAAAGAGCAGAATCAGTCTTTGGCTGAAAATCTAGCCACCTGTGAATGGTATTCCAGTGTAGTTCCTTTTTCGCAGAAGCTAGAAGTCCTTCCAGGGATTAGCTCAAATCAAGCCCAGGCCATTAAACTCAGATTAGCCAAATTTTGCATTAATAAAAATTTACATTATTGGAAAGACCCATTAGGGATCCTCTTGAGATGTCTAGACAAAGGACAATCTTTGGAAGGAACGCACCAATTCCATTATAGCATCTGTGGAGGGCATCATTATTAGAAAACCATAGCCCGCAAGATCTTGAGAGCTGGGTAGTATTGGCCTACTCTGTTCTCTGATGTGTTTTCTTTTCTGAAGTCTTGTGACAAATGTTAGAGGTTTTGAGGAAGACAATAGCTAAAATCTCTTCCCTTGAAGCTAGTACACACCAATGGTCCCTTCTAGTAGTGGGGCTTGGACTTCATAGGTGAGATTAATC
>APFE030619721.1:0-36646 GCA_000404065.3 Pinus taeda
TTACCCTACATATTATTTTATAATTTAAATTGATATGGTCAAATTTCATCATTTATTATTAAATTGATATTATGCCACTTTCGTGATTTAAATGAGTTGAAATTTCAAAATCCTTATAATAATGTTGAAATTTCAAAATATTTTTTTTTAAGATTGTTGACTGTTTTAGAATTTAATCACTTGTTTTCATCTATTTTCTTAATCTCCGCCCTAGCAGCTTAAATTTCCGAGTGTTTGACCATCCATCTGGCCATAAATTTCCATCCGTTTCTCCCCACGTTACTCCATATTCACAATCTCCCTCCGCCTTTAAAATCTCGTTTTTCTTTCCAGCAGCTCTCCCTTCCACCTCTCAGTGCATTCATTCCACATCCCAAGTTTCGCAGTAATAATAAGTTTAACACTGTCGAACATCATCATGTCCGTACCTTCAGACAAGTTTTCCTCATTACCAAATGAGATTCTGGGATTCATCCTCTCTAAAGTCCCAATCAGAGAGGCAGTCAGATCCTCAGTTCTTTCAAGAAGATGGAGGTTTCTCTACACTCAAATACCCCAACTCAAAATATGTCCTTATCTCCTCTTGCAGGGGCCTGTCACACCGGATCCGTCATCGATCTCCACGGCAGAGAATGCACCTCCAGACCAGCAATCGCATTACATCGATCTGGGATTCATCTCTTAAACAACACTACAGGCACTCGCACCTACCCAATTGATAACAACTGGGAATTTGGCCGCGAAAGCGTATGGAAATGGGTGCAGTATGCAGCAGACAAGAATGTCCAACACCTCCATCTCGGCTATTCCAGGGTAAAAGAAATCCCACCTCCTGCCCTTTTCTTTTGCACTCATCTCACTACGCTCACACTCAACAATTTCGTTCTCACCCATATTCCAACACATTCTTCTGGATTCAACCATCTCATTAGTTGCTCCTTCACAGACATGCAATTGACAGATGATTCATTATCCTGGTTTGCATCACATTGCCCACTTCTGCAAAAGCTCCAAATATGTTCCTGCACTGGCCTGAATAAGCCCACCATCTCCGCTCCCAACATTTTGCTTTTAGATTTAATGGTATGGGATGACATAGAGGTTTTAACGGTCAATTGTCCCACAATTAGAATCGTTGAGTTATGTTTGGTACATGATCTAAGGGTGAATGGGGTGTTCTTTCACGAGCTTTCAGTTCTGATTGTTAGGCTAGAAATGCAGTGCGAAATAAATGTGATTGGATTGAAAATGGATTCGACTTTAATCGGCGAATACGGCGAATACGACAGTCTCTCGGCGCAGAGATTTGTTGAGATAGTGGGGAGTTTCAAAGCTTTGAAAAACCTTGGAATTCACATTTGTGATCCGTTGCCTGAAAGGGAAAAGGAGATGAATTTTCCTCTTATCAGCCTGCTGCAAGGGCTTCCTCATCTTGAGCACCTGGTAATAAATGGCGTGTTTCTTCTGGTAAGGAATAGTTCCTAGGGTTATGATTAGTATTTAATTTCTGCTTTTTTTGCTATTTAAGTCGAAGTTAGAACGGATTTCTCTTTGTAATGCAATGCAGGAATTAGGTAGAGATAAGTTACCAGCGCGTTTAAGCCCCCCACTTGCCAATCTGCGGTATGTGATGGTAGAATTGAAGGAATTTGACGAGAGAGAAATGGACGTGCTGGCGTGTTTGCTTAAGAGCGCTCCTGCTCTTGAAGATCTGCATTTCGATTTGCCTTTCGAATACGAAGAGACGCAATACACCCGGTTTTTAGAAGAATTGGTAGAACCATGGCGAACAACATCGTCGTCATGCCGGTGGCTTCATAGAATTTTACGCCGCTCCCAAATGAGGTTCTGAGCGTCATCTTTCATGCTTCATGAGCCAGACATTCAGATGGGGATTTAAATTTTAGATTCATCCATTATTATTATATTATGAACCCCGTTACCATTTTTCTTTTTCACTTGTTTCAAGGACACAAGTGGTTACTGGGTCGCTACTATATTTACAGAAATATTTGAGCTTGAGCCTATCCCGTAGGGTTTCGAAAACAATGGACCTTGTGAGCTCCAGAAGGGGAGCATTTATTTCACCAGTTGAGCTATTTCAGGGCTTCCCATTACCATTTATTATGAAAGTTTAAATTAAAATCTTCTCAAGTTGGGTATTGCGATTTATTTAGTAATGGTGACTGTTTACTGGTCCACATATTTTTTTCTTAATAATTATTTTCTTAAATTTCAATGGGAGTTGTTTCTTCAAAAATCTGTAATATCTTTTATGTTTGTCAAGATTATTATCTTCTTATAATTTAATAGGAGTTGGTTACCACTTGAACTAATCTTTAGGGCTTCCCATTACCATTTACATTATGAAAGTCTAAATTAAAATATCTTATCAAATTAGGTAATACCAGTTATTTGATAATGGTGACTTGGTAATGGTGAGTGTTCACTGGTCCACATATATTTTCCTTAATAATTATTTTCTTAAATTTCAATGGGAGTTGTTACTTCAAAAATCTGTAATATCCTTTATGTTGGTCAGAATTATCATCTTATAATTTAATGGGAGTTGGTTCCTTCCCATAGAAATTAGAAATTGTAAAAAAAAAATCTTATTTTAATTTTTATTTTTAAATGTATTTGTTGATCCTATTAAGCAAAGTCTAATTGGTTTCAAGG
This sequence comes from Pinus taeda, assembly GCA_000404065.3. Lineage (NCBI taxonomy): Eukaryota > Viridiplantae > Streptophyta > Pinopsida > Pinales > Pinaceae > Pinus > Pinus taeda. The sequence goes on from APFE030619721.1 coordinate 2,680, forward strand.
ATTTGGTTGATTACCCATAGGGTTGGGACTTGGCTCACTCCCTACTTGAATGCGCATTGAATGAAGCTTTTTTCTCCCAGTTTTCTCCCATATCTAGGCCCTACGCCTATGAACGTCTTGGCATGCCCTTTATTAGAGACAAGCTTTCATTAAAATCAGTTGACAAACCATTTCCTAGAAGGAGGGTCAAATCACGTCACTATAAAGGTCTCCATTTCCAAACCGAGGGTTTCAATCTCTAGGGAATGCATATTTCATTTTTTTCTAAAGTGACAAAGGTACGAGGAAGGGCGTCCCTCTCTGTATCTTGGTCTCAAGATGGTGAGTACGTACCAAACATGGTATTTAGGATTTACGTGACTCCATAAATAAAAATAAATCGAAGTGTGCCAAAATTAAGAAAAAAAGATGATCACAAAGTCATCCTTGGGAATGATGTTCCGCTCCACGAGGTTGTGAATAAGGCAGACCTCATGATTATTGGTCAACCTTAAGGTTGATGTTCCAACATAAAAACCCTTAGCGATTGGGAGGCATGGGAATGCAGGACATGTTGAAGAATTTGGGGCACATGTAGTTAATGAGATTCTTCTTGACATGATAACTATTTGTGAGGCATTTTCAATTTTCTTATTATGACAATCTTCTCTTTGAAATTATTAGAGTGTGTGTTTCTTATTTCATCAAATAGCTAACAAAAACAAAGAGACAATAATACAAGATTTTGGCATTTTGCAAGGACCAAAAACTCTCCCTCTCGAATAGGAAAACCCACACATAATTATTCTTATAGAGATTCCAATTGATGAACACCAAGACCATGACCCTTGACTTACTATGCCACTCCAAGACCAAGACACCAATCCTCTTCTTTGTCACTGTTGAGATAATCATCATTGATGTAGCATTGAGGTCAACATCATGATCTTCAATGGTGCTGCAACATCTATGGACTTTCATCGAGGTCTTAACTGTACCATCGAGATAATATTAAGGTATGCCCTTAGGCCCATCGAGGTCATGACTACTACTCCTTCGTTGTGATCATAACCTTGTGACAGAGTCTCCATTGAGATCATATATATGCTTATGATCATGACTGTAGAGAGTGTTACTATAGGAACTTCTTTTCCGAATTATGTTGAGACTATGTCGACTAATGTGGGATCTCTGAGATTCTTGTCATCACTGCTATGCCAAGATTATACTGTCTAGAATGATGAGACATGGTGTTCCCCTCTTTCACTAAAACCCTTATCATCATGCTTACGTCGAGCACGTTACTATTTATGTAGCACTCATCTAAAGCTATAGTGATTTCATCTGAAGTTTAAGCCTTATGTGCAGATAGAAAGTCATGTAGCCATCTGAAATTTGAGTTCATGTACCTATGAAGTAGTAGAGATACTTCTATGAAATTATAGGTTTCTACGGTGACTCTAGTCACCTATTTATAGGTGTTATGCCTCCATAATAAGCGAACATGTCAATGTGAACTTATGTGTATATTTTATTGAGTTGACATGTCATTTATATATAATTTGAGGCTGAATTAGTTGATCTCTCCATCATTTTTCTGACAATTTTCTTCTTTGGAGGATGGTGCTTGTCTTTGACGGTTATTTGACACTAGCTTGACCCATATTCATGCTCAAGAATATCTCTCTAACATAGCTTTGATTATTTGACTTTCCTAGACCTTTGGAATGAGCAAGAAACTCTTTTGAATAATCTACAAAAATAATATTTCTTTTTTTCATAAGTACAAAGATCAAAATTACAGTTATAAATACCGAACCAAGTTACAATTCTCTTCAACACTCCCTCTTAAGTAGGGAGGTATTTACAATGGTGCTTGGTCATCCTCAATCTAAATAATTTCTCATAAGAAGGATTGGTAACCCATATGTTATAACATCATAGTAACCAACATTTTTTATAGCAAGGCCTTCACTAACAACTCTATCTCTCATAAGATCAAAGCAAAATGTTGGTGAGACTAATGATTCATAGACACCTTTATCATTATCTCTTAAGGTACATACCCACCTGGGAGTTCACTAAGTATTACCTTCTAGGACTATTTTATCTTGGATTCCCAACCCTCAAAGAATATTAGTCGCCTTTCCTACTCTTATCTTGGATTCCCTACACATCCTCAAAGAGCATAAAATTCCAAATGATTACCCGATCCTTTATTCTTTCTTTTGACGTGAAGAAAAGAATGTTGTGTCTATCATGTGTCTACATTTCCGTTCATGACCTTCACCTAGACTTACAGTTATTAGTGTTCGTCTATTATGTTGTCCCTCACTCCTCACTCATTGCTTTGGAAATGGTCAGTTGTCTAGGATGCATAAGAGAAATGAATTTAAAGCAATTTCCTAAGCCAAAAAATCTATAATATCTTGATTAGAACCTCTCCATTGCATAGTGTCTGAAATGAGCTTTCCAACAATATATAGAAGTCCTAAAATGGACCTCTCCATCAAAAGATATGGCATATGGAAGATCATGAGTCTTGTTGCCTTGAACTAAGGAAAATAATTTATTAGAGGACCCCAGGCATAACAAGTTGAGCATATTGAACATCTTGCAGTCCTGCATCCCGCATGACCCCCGTAGTTCCTTATGCGCCATCCTTTAAGGAATTGTGGGGCGGGAAGAACGACAATAATTTTAAAGCATTAGGGAAGTGCAGAGGTCGATTTACAGTAAAACTATTGAAAAACCAAGAGTAGGAGGACCCCCTTTCTCTCTCCTCTGGGGGAGCCACGTCTCACACTACTCGCAGTACCATATCCCATAACCCTGCAGTCGCACAACTTCACACTACCTGCAGTCTCACATCCCACATATCAGCGAGGTCCCTGGGCACATACTTAAGGTTATCGGTAGTTCAAAGTGTCGAGTGCAAATATCACATCCTACAAGTCCTGTCGTCCTACAGGTCCCCGCATACCACAAGTCCCACAGGTTTGCAGGTCCTGCCCATCCCCACATCCCACATCTCGGTGACCTCTTAGTTTGGCAGTCACATTAAACTCCAAAACTTTGCTGGGCACTGATCTTGCGATATAGTGCGAAATAACTTAGGAGGGTTGAAAAATATAAGAGAAAAAAGCATGGAAAAACCAAGGCCAGGTCACTCACTTCTCTCTCCTCCACATGGTGGTATGGGGATATGGTAAATCCCACATCTCGCAATCCGGAAATATCGATGAATCAATGAAATTTTCATTTCAAGACCGTGTGGGGGCCGATTCTATAATACAATGTAAAAATTATGGGAGGGCCCAAATTCATGAACAAAGGAAATGCACGTGAAAACAAGGTCAGGGAGGCCTTTTTCTCTCTCCTTTACGGGGCCACATGGTGGCATGCGATTGGTCCTTAGAGCTGAAATGGCAGTTAATGTTATCGATGATGTGGTAGTATGGAGAACACATGGAAATACATACGTTGACGTGGTAGGGGACATGTGTCGCTCAGTTTTAGCATTTTCATGGGTCCTATTGCGCCATTTCTGGGTGACACATGTCACCACTCACACGTGACAGATGACAATGATGACATCGTCCCTCATATCAGTGATCGCATGAAATGAAAATTATTTCCTTCATTGATGCTCCTCCCTAGCTACGATTGCGATAATGAAGAAGCCCCCCGATGCGATATTTAATAGTCTCTATTTGATAAAGATTTCGCACCCAAACTTCGGTTAATGCAGTGTAAGAGAAAATCAAAGGGTATTTCGCATTATTAAATAAAAATGCCCCCTGACACAAGTTTAAAGGCCTTAGCGCCTAAAAGGTTAAAGCCCTTGGTCTTAGCCCGTGGTTATATGAAGAAAACAAAGATATGTGCACTACATCAAAGGGGGGTTAAGGGGGAAATCAAAAAGTGCTTGTTTCACCTATTTTAGAGGTAAAACTCTCACAGCTGACAGACATCGTTGTTACACTACATCAAGGCATGGATGGTGCATGACTTTGTAGAGCTTTCAAAGACGTTTAGCTCGGCAGTAGGGGTGTTTAATGGAGGGATGGTGCATTCAAACTATGTGTGGGAACTTTCATGAGAAAAATAATCTGCAATACGCATCCAATGTTGACCCCGTACATAGCTGTAACACTACATATAGAAGATCGAGCATTCAAAACCAAGTATGGGTGCACTCCAAAATGGCTCTTTATGACCTGCTTCCAAGGTCAGAACTGGAGGCACTAAAGGCAGAAATGATAGGAGTTAGCTGAGCATAATAGGAAACCATACCATGAACTAGATGTAGCTTGAAGCTAAACTAATTACAGGAGTAAGCGCGGAGATATTGCATTAATGTTTCATATGTTTTGTGATCTTGTGATGTTCTTTCCTTTATGAGGCAATTACTATTTTTTGTGATGCTTTTAGGACAGAGAGCCTTCCCTGGCCGAGACAACAATTTGATCTGCAAGTTAACACTAAACCCAGGGATATTTTGTACCATATCATGATTGATAACGAATCCATTCTTCTTAGAAATAGGGGGTAGAAACAGTGAATAAAGGTTCCAAAATCTGCAAAGAGAGGTTGATATTTTTGTGAGACTATATCACTTAGTTACATAAATCTTGCAGAATATCATAGGAGTGTTGGTGATTCCCCCTTTGAGTTATTACAGTGTGTTGTTTCCTATTTTCATCCATTTTGTCTATTTTCTTCTCTGAATTCATGTAACAATAAATGCTCTAATATTTCATACTTTCCTACAGATTCATTTGCATTGAGATGTTAATATAGATGCATGTTTGATGAGTTGAATTTATATCTCTAAACTGTACTACATCAATCACAACATCCCGTTTCTTTTCAATCCATTATATCTACTTGTAACTTAGATAATTGTAGCAAATATCATGGTTTGAGGCTCTATGCTTTTAATATAGATTTCTTGTTTCTTTGAGCTCTACATTTTTAGTTATCCATTCTCTTTGTCTTCTCTCATTTATTCCATAAAGATGATTAAATTGTAAGCCTTTGAAGTGCTCAGCCTCCACTATTTTCTATTATATTTCTAGAAATTGTGTATGTGTAGAAATATTGAAATACTTGACCTGTATCTTTGGATGAAAAAGCAACTCATGCCTCTTATATATGTGTATAGAACATGGGTTATGTCTCCTCCTTCTGCAGAATCATTTGAGACACACCAATTTAGGTGTACCTAAACACTGGTCTTGTAATCAATCTAAGGCTATCTCTGGGAGCAACATCATCTTCTGGCACCATTGTTGGGGAACATATTGAAGGATTTTTCCCCTACGATACGAAAAATTGAGCACCCTTCGTGTAGGTGAGAAAAGTCTATTGTGATTGAATTCACATCACCTTGGCAACTCCACATCCCCCTCATTATCATTCATCACCCTAACTTTTAAAATGCCTCATACTCACTTCGACACCTCTCAGTAGAAAGCCCCATTTGTCTTTGACGCTGAAAAAATAAATTTTTGGAATGTCTAGAAAGAGAAAACTCCCCCTACCTGTGCTACCATCTCACTAGCCTTCACAACTTCCTCCTAGAATTCTCAGACCATTGTTGCTCATTATTCAGGATTGGTTCCTAAGATCTTGACAAACCATGCTTCCCCTCCAGCCACTATGGTCTTGACCCTAGTTCCTCGAGAAAATGTTAATCCCACTCCACTAATTCAGATGGCTCTTCCATGACTTTTTCTAAATATATATGCACCTCCCAATTTACGTCAACCCCTAAGTGGTATTTCCTAGGACTACTTAAATCTTCTCCCTAGGTTTAATGGGGAAGATGAAAATTCTTCTCAGAAACACATTCAAGCCTTTTCTGTTTTTACTGAGAACCTGAATGTAGAACATCTACATGTGGTTCTGAGACTTTTTGTACAGTGCCTTGATGGAGAAGTGACAAAATGGTTTAAAGCCCTACCAAATGCCTCAATCACCGCTCGGGAGGAACTTGAAACCTTCTTCACACAAAATTGGGGTGAGAAAAGAAATCATGAGTACCGCCACATAGAGTTCAATGCCATCCTGAAGAATCCAAAGTAGGATATCTCATAATTTAATAAGAGGTTCAGTAAGCAATATAACAACTTGCCTTCTAAGATAAAGCCTCCTCCAGTTGCTACCGGTGTAGCTTACTTGGGAGCCTCTGAATCTGACTTTTGTTTTACCTTAATAGAAATTAATTCTCCTACTTTAGATCAACTCCAAGTCCATGCTTTTGAAGTAGAAGCAAATTTTACCTCAACAAGGAAGTCAATTGGAAAGTAGGAAACCACTGGGAATAGAAGAGGTAAAGAAGAAGCTTCCTCCTTTGGTCATACAAGAGAATCACCAGACCTAAAGTTGGAGGAGCTGGATAAACTCATCATGAGTTTGTCCCATAATGTTGGAAAGCTCGAAATTTAGAACACGAGTCTCTCCAAATAGAATACTCAAGGCAACAAATTAGGATATAACCCACAATATAGAAGGCCCTTTTTATAGATACTTCCAAGGGAGAGAAAGGAATATACGGTTCAGATCTGTCATCCTCTATATTTAGAAGATTATCCCAATGAGCAATGGTAAGATACATAGGTGGTGAAGGGAAAATTATATTCTGCTTTCTCTAGAGAAGAACATGGAAATATGGCTCACTAGGAGGCCATTCATGATAGAGAAACAACAACAAAGGAGGAAGATATAGATTATTATTATAAAAAATTGGCAGATTTCATGAAAGAACAACTACACCAAAGGTATGATCAAAGATCTTCAAGAAATAGGTCAACGGAGCCAAAACAACAAGAACCAACTGCCCCCAAAATATTCCCTCAGTACCATATAACGGGAAAGGTAATTTGAATCCTAACCCTACCAAGGGAAAATTCCCCTTGAATAAGGAAAGACATATCTCAAAGGGTCACACAGCAAAGGAGGCACCTGTACTGTAGAAAAATATTGGTGGTAGTGAAGGAGAAGGAGAGCTAGGAGGTATAGAAAATACCCAATCTACATTCAACCTTCAAAAGGGGCTTGAATAGGTAAAGATTTTTCTTCCACTGACTGAGCTTCTGAAGCAACCTACCTATAAAGCTTAGGTATCTCAATTCATGCATCCATCAGTCTCACCACCCACCCATTATTCTCTAAATCTTCCAAAAGAGAGGCCAATAGTGGCCTTTGGGCCACATGTGGAAGAACTTGATCCTTCTACTACACCTTTCTATGTGACTCTGGGAATCCATGACCTCCTTTTTTATAATTTCATTTTCGACTTTGGAGCCTCCCACAATCTCATGCCATAGGAGGTAATGGAACATATTGGCTTGCAAATCACTAGGTCCTAGAACAACCTATACTCCCTTGACTCCAAGAGGGTTAAATTTTTGGGAATGATAAAGGATTTGGTGGTGAACCTGGCTTACATCCCTGTGAAGAGCATGTTAATGGACATAATATTGGAAGATATACACCCTCATTTTGGCATGCTGCTGTCTAGTTCTTAGGGTTCCAAGGTGGGGGGCTTTATCAAGTTCGATCTAACTTATGCCACCATTCCCACCTTTGGAGGAGAACAAAGGAGGATATGTAGAGAATATAGGTTTCTAAAAACTGTGACCTCAGTTAAAGGCTCACAAAACTCCCCAATGTATGGAAAGGAAAGTAACCTCTCTTGTCTACTAGAAGAAGATGAGTCTATCTTAGAGGAAACATCAGTCCATCTAATATGGCAGGTAGAACATCAGCATGCAAGTGAAATCAAAGTATGGACATTATATTTTGGTGGAGCCAATTCAAAAGATGGAAATGGGGAAGGAGTATTTTTGGTATCTCATGAGGGCTACATGATACCCCTCTCATTCAAGATAGAGTTTGAAGTAACTAACAATGTGGGGGAGTATGAAGCACTTCTCCTTGTGTTACAAACTACAAAAATATGAATATTGAATACTAAATCTTAAACCTATTGAGAGAGTCCTCTTAGGTTGAGGAGGCTAAGCCTTAGCCAAAATATTGGTTTGAAAGTGTTACTCAGAGTCTACTTGATCAGTAGCCTATCAAAGTTAGATGTTGTGATAAAATTTTGATCCATGGAAGTTGATCCATGGCAAGAACTCTCGGCTCGGGGGTGAACTAAAGGAAGTCAGTTCTAGGTTGGGTGGAGGTACTTGATTTTACAAGTGACATTATTTAAATTTCTCTTGTCGGATTCCATTTCATGGGATGTTGCTCCTTACCTTGTATACTTTTGAATTGTCTCAACATATGTGTATGGATACATGTGTGATATTTCTGTAGGAGGATGATTGAATAATGATGCATGAGATAACTATCTATGATGAATCATTATGTTTTTAAGGTTACCATTCTATAGCCAGTGGTTGAGGTTATTCAAGCTAGGCCTTTTGCACCAAGAATTGCATCCACTCAGGATCGTCTTAACTATTTATTCACTATGCTTCGTATTGCATATGATATATCTGTCAATAATAATTTCGACTATGACAGTAGGACTATGATCATGATATAGGGATATGCTAGCTAGAATATATTTATGATAAAGTTTCCATTAATGTTTGTGTTGAGTTAGTAAAGGAATGAAATCATTATTCATAATCTTATCATGTTGAATGCCCATGATTCATTTGTTCCTCCAACTTGTAATTCATGCATAAGAGTTGATTTGGAATGTAGTAATAAAGTCAATTCATTGGACCTAAAAATCCACATCGTGGATCCAGTGGAGCATATTAGGTAGTTGGTAGTATTGTGCCAAGGGGGTATGTGAGAAATGGTATCAAATCTCTATGTTCAATATTGTGGCCGAAGGGCCAACCCACTTCTATAAGATATGAGAGACGCGTACATCCTAAAATAGTTCCTAAATAAATAAGAGGTTTCACTTATTATAAAATTGCTATATTCGAGAATTCATAAAGGATTGAAATTCAATATAAAGATGATGGAGTTGAAGAAATAAAATATATAATCAAATATATATGTTATATTACAATATTATATTGATTACTTGCAATCAACGGTAATTTTGAACTAGGGCGTTTGAAATCATGGATTTTTCTACAAAAGTGAAATCTCCTATTTTGCTTGTCAAGCATGTAACTAGTTGTGATTCCAATTGGCATAACGGAATCAATTAAAAACAAAAGTATTCCATTGGATCATTGTATAGTGAAGAAAGAAGGGTAGAATCCATACATTCCTATGCTAAGTTTTCAAGCAATATTTTGATGAAAATTTTATTCTTATAATGATTTTGTAGTTGGCAAAGTATGTATGAAGTGATATATATATATCATGGAAAATCCTGTATCATGCTATACGGAGGAATATAGATTAAAACATTGGAATGAATGTGTTACTATGATACACTATGTTTAAAGATCATATGAAGGCATTAAAAGACCAATACAATTGTACTGATAAAAGGTTTGACTAACATTACAAAGGTCATATTTATCAATGTATGTAAGGTTAAATCATCATTGTAAAGTTTAAGAATGCCTTCTCTCAGATCATCGTAAATGTCTTAAGAGGAAGATAGTATCGCTGGCAATAACTCATTGTTGACAAGCCTAAAATCCAAGCTAGCGCTAGAAATATTATATGGTGTTCTGTTTCTGGTTTCTTTGGATAAATACACCATATAAATAAAGAGTAACACAAAGTCTAAATGTGAAAACAAAATGAATTATGTGGTCAATGGAATAGGGGAACCACAATGGATCACTAAGGTGGTAATGGAAATCACCTCGCTTGGTTAGAAACATGTGTAGGAGTTTCATAATGGGCAAGGGATTTAAATAATTTTGAACACACATGTACCTGTAAGATTAAGTCTGTAAAATAAACTGAAGAGTATCTCTTGATGGAGAGAGTATCATTGCCTACAAGGGTTATTGTGAAAAAGAGTTAAAATCTTGAGTATAGTGGTTAGCTGAGTTGTGGAACCTTTACAACATGGTTCCCTATGAACTACACAGCTTCTAATAAAATGCATGCAACAAAAGTTTCAACGAACATTCGTTTTTTATCTATCGGCGGAGGTTAATATAGTTATCTGTGCATATAAATAAATGTAGTGAACATTAAACCTTCCCCGGGTAGGTACCTTACCCAACACTATTTAAATTAAGTAGCTTCATTGCGTAATGGGTTTTACATAGTCATCTAAGAACCACCATGGAAGCTTGGTTGTGCAACCAACTACAACCTTTCGTATTAAACAAAGGCAATGCCCTCATGAGCTCCTCCCTTCAATTTCCTCTTGTGTTGTTGGCACTAAGAAAATAACTTGCTTTGACCATCAACGGAATGAGGATAAAGAATGAGGGACGCTTTCACAATTACTATAGAATTAGATTCTTGCTTATACAGCTCACGGGTTTGTAACAAAATTTTGAGCCTTTGAGCTTTAAAGCATGCTCGGGTATAACAACTTAGAAGAATGTTTTATGGTTATATTTAAAGTAAGAACACCTTTCCAATTGAAATAGTGTATAAAATCATGTTGAGGATTGTTGATCTTCTTTCCGAACCGCAGTGTTGATCTTTGGCTTTAGCCACTAATCTGGATAGGTTCGAGTTGCCTTAAAAGAAAGTGGTTGGATAAGGTTTATCCCTTTGACAATGCTCATACCTATATTTTCCCTTCCATTGAACTTTGGATTAGCAAGATTGATGATTTTTTTCTGTATCACTCAATTTTATTTCTTTATCCATTGAGTTGGAGATGTTTCAAAAATGAACATAACTATTCGTTAATGGTTATCTAGTTGTTTCGATAACTATATTGCACCTTTGCCTTATGGACAGAGGAAATGCATATTTGAGGGTGTCAAAAATGTTTTAAACAGTGACTATAGCCATTACATTATGGGTACTAAGTTTATCGACTTTGGTTGTTACGGCTTGTACCTTCTTGGAATGTGACTATGATGAGCATATTTTCCTCAGGGATATACCCATCCACCATGATCAGTGTATGCCAAAAGGCTAACAAATGGGATTCAGAATCCATTTTTCCTCTGGGAAGTTAAGCCAACTAGGGTTGATCCACCATGCTAGTGCACACAAGAGAGGGAAGCCTAACGTATACGCTGAATTAGTCAAGGATGCTATAGTAAGTCAACAAGGAATCTACAGGTCATGGGTTGTGGCTCCATTTAATCATCTCTAGCTTCTCCGGTCATCACACACATGTGATCAATGGTCTTGGCCTGGATCCTCCAAGATGATTGACGCAAAAATGTTAATTAAACTCTCTCATAGAGAATGCAATATTATGGAATTGAAAGGAGGGAAGTACATTTGATGCAGGAGGGGAAATAATAGTTTAAAGAAGAAGCTCGTGGAGTGCCAAAGAAACTATCATAGAACATGAAGCCCATATTTCGTTCGGGTACCGAGGAATGTTCGGCAAAGTGGCAAATTGGAGTCGCACGAAATCAAGGCGCACTAATTAGATTATGAGTTGTTTAATTTAATTCATAACACATACCTTTTGTTAATTACCTCCTCAGAGTTGCCTGGTTGCATTATTTGTTTAGCCTTTATGATTTTGCGTGATATTATTAAATGCATTTACTTTTACATACAGTGTATGACCCTTAGTATGATGACACACATTTCTATTCAATTTTCTCAGTGAGTCTGAGATATTGTAACTTGCAAGCTAGTAATTCTCATTTCTTGTAGGTTGCATTCCCTATTATAAGCTCATTGTCCATACTTTAATGCTTCGTCCTATTACTTTGAGGCCTTGCACTCAAATTTTAAGGTCGATCTTTGAAGTTCAATTGCTTATAAGGGTTTGTATTTCCTAGGAATGTTTGAATTGAAATGACAACACTTAACGCATATTGTTATGACATTACACAGTGTGACTCAATAGACAACTATTTTGGCCTATTTTGGTTTCTCTATCTTTGTAATGAGATGGCACAATTTTGATGGCATAGATTCACTATGGCATGGATATCCTAAAAATTAAAATGCACATGTATTAAATCATAACCCGTGCCTCATTATTCTTAACACTCTATCATTCAAATTGCTTTCTTAGTCAATCGCTATGAATATTGGCATTTATATACTATCCTATGTGTTTATATTTTGTGGATCAATCCAATGGGATAATTATACATAGGGAAACAACATCAATCTAGATATTACCGATCACATTTATCCACAAGGTAAATGAATTCATCGATCAAGTTCATGGAAATATTGCCAAGCCATCCGAAGATCAAGATCTATCTGAATACATGGAAAAATATCTAAAGGCTCATAGGATTCTTGAGTAATCTATCAAAGATTCCCTCATTCCTCATATAACCTAGGTGGAGATATCAAAAGAGTTATATGATAAGCTGATAGAACTATTCTCTTAAATTACAATAAGAAATATCATATCACTTAGATATGATATATATAAGTTGAAGGTATCAAAGGATCAAGGAATATCTTACAAGGTAACCTACTATCCAACGAGGAAGAGGCAGCTATCCCATTTAACAATGTATGGACTCTATGTAAGATAGAAGAAAACATGTTGAAGGGACAATATGATGAATAACCTAGAAAACTGAATCACACAATTAGGAATGGAAAAAGGAAGTTCATTAAATTTGGTCCTCGGAAGAAAAAGAAGAAAATTCCTAAGGTTCGGTGTTTTAGTTGTCAAGAATATGGGCACTATAAAACAGATTGTAATCAAAGGGATACTAACAAAATAAATCAAGAAGAAGCTCATATTAATGAAGAAGTGGAAGAACCTGAAATGAACAAGCCAAAGAAGGAGGAAGTGAGAGATCTCCACTATGACTGAGATGATCTCGTTCAATTATTCTTCTATTGTGTAAAGTATAGATAAGTATATTTGTAAATAAGATAAGATGCATCATATTGGGGAATGACATCATGGTAGAAGCATTAAGAGATCATGATATAGGTAACTTGTAAAATGTCCAGGGAAAAAATCTATAGCTATATAACGTATAACTCTTGAAAACCTCATTGAAAGATACTTATGGAGAAGGAAAAAGTCCTCTAGGACAAGAATCATCATACATCTGCATAATAAGATATGATAGATCCACCAAATTTTATAATCGAAACTTCATTGTAAGGTTCACCAACCATGAATAAAGACAAGTTAAATCCATAATATAATGGAAAAACATGGAAATAGGTCTATAGAATAAGGCTTCTTCATTCAAAGGAAGCTGTTGTAGAAAGTGTGAGGAAAGTGTTGGGTTGTGTTATATTCTTTCCATGATTAGCCCACACAGTTAACTGAGGTATTAGAGGGGAGACAAAGACCCCCCTTCATTCCTCCATTTGCACATCAGGGTCATCACACGGGAGGCGACATCCCACCTTGTCTAGGGTGTTTGAGGGGGGTGAGTAGTCCCCCTCTATGGGGTCCAGGGCAATGCCACATGGAATTTTTTTTGGACCCTATATTAGGTTGGGTGTACCTACGTATGGTTTTTCCATGGTTTTTGCACATGGTTTTCGATGCGATGGTTTTCAATCCATGGTTTTGGACGTGATGGTTTTCTATATATGGCATTGGATGCTTTGGCATGTATAAATATGTATCGTAACAATGAAAGGAACATAATGAAAAATCAATTTGGTAGTCCCGATTTTGGGATCTAGGGGAAAATCTTTGTGTATATGTGTTTTACGTGTTATTCTCTTGCATTTTTTATTTTCTATGTTCTAGAATTTGTATGTAGATAATTTTTGTACGAGGTGAAAACCTACATTTGGTGTCAGAGTTGTTTTGGCTTCAAGGGGATGCCTTTGTTACTGAGGGCTTTCGCTCGGGCCTGTGGTAGACCCTATTCAGTGGGAGATCTATAGGATCGATTATGGTGGTGAAAGAAGATGGCGAGAAGTGGAAATATAGAGATCGAGAAATTTAATGGTCATAATTTTGAGTTGTGGAAACTCAATATGTAGGATCTATTGGTGGATAAAGATTAGTGGATCACAGTAGATCTAGGAACTAAACCAACCGGAGTGTCCGATAAGGAATGGAAGAATTTTGATCGAAAGGAAAAGAGCACAATATGATTATGTGTCTCAGATTTAGAATTGTTGAATGCATATGGGGAAGCTATGGCTAAGGCTTTGTGGGACAAGTTAGGGACTTTGTATCAATCTAAGTCTCTAGTGAATAAACTGTTCCTACAGAAAAAGTTGTATAACCTGAGGATGAAAGATGGAGACTTAGTGATAGAGCATCTGAACATATTTAATATTGTGCTAAGTCAGTGATTATCTATTCATATTAAAAGTTCTGACAAAGATAAGTGCATCAGTTTGTTGTGTTCTCTACCAGATTCGTGGGATAGTCTCGTGATTGCAATAGGTATCAATGCAACTTCCTTTCAATTTGATGAAATAGTCTCATCCTTGCTGACGGAGGAGAGGAGACAAAAAAATATGGAGATCTAGAATGGTGATGCCTTATTTTTACGAGGACAGTCCTAGAACAAAAGCACAAATAAGTCATTGAGTGGGAGATCTAAATCTCCAGGAAACCCTGTAAAGGTAGTTTTCTGGAAATGTGGAAAGGAAGGGCACTATAAAAGGGACTCTAAATCTAAAGCTCTTGACAAAGGAAAGGGATCTGATGATGCTCCTTCTGTAGAGGCGAAAACCACCTTATATGAAGGTGGGGATGTGTACTTGGTTTCTTTAAGTACATGAGTCATAGTTGATTGACTCAAGTGCATCCTTTCACTTCAATCCCCATGGAGAGTGGTTCTACGAGTATGATAAATATGATGGTTGTGATGTCTTCGTAGGGGATGATAGGAAGGCTAGAATCATTAGTCGTGGAAAAGTAAAGTTGAAGTTGCAAGGTGGAAGGGTTAGAAAACTTCTGAGTGTTCTCCATATTCTTACATTGGCCAAAAATCTAATTTCTATAAGCAAGTTGGATGATGCAGGTGTAAAAACAGTGTTTGAGAAGGATAACTGCAAGATAGTTTGGGGAGCACTGGTATTGATGTGGGGAGTTCAGATTGGGACTCTGTACAAGCTACAAGGTAGCACTATTGTTGATGGGTTCAACAGTTCTGTGGTTCTTGAAATTGGAACAAAAAATCTAGTGGTCTCTATAGACAAGACCATGTTGTGGCACCAAAGGCTTGGACATATTGCAGAGAAGGGCCTTCGAATACTTCATGGTAAAGGTATGGTAGAAGGTATGAGTAATAGCCCTCTGGATTTTGATTTATGTGAAAATTGTGTATATGGGAAGCATAATTGGGTAAGTTTCCACTCTGGTGGTAAGACGACAAAATAGATATTACAACTTGTGCACAGTGATGTGTTTGGACCTATGAGGCTTCCAGCACTGGGTAAGTCCGTGTACTATGTATCATTTATAGATGACTTCTGAAGGAATACATGGATATATTTCCTTAAGAATAAATATGAAGTCTTTGATAGGTTTAAAGAATTTAAGGTTCTAGTGGAAAACCAAACAAAGAAGAAGATAAAGGTGTTGAGGATAGATAACAGTGGAGAGTTTTGCAGTATGGAATTTAAAGAAGTCTTTAGGAAGTGTGGTATAGCACGACAAAACACTACTCCATATACATTTGAGGAAAATGGAGTTGCGAAAAGAATGACCAAGATGTTGATGGAAAGGGCAAGAAGCATGCTCAGCGGTGTCAATTTAGGACAAGAATTCTAGGCAGAAGCGGTGTAGACAGCATGTTACCTGGTCAACAAATCACCTTCATCAACGTTGGAGGATAAGACTCCACAAGAGATATGGACTGGTAAGAAACCTTCTCTTTCACATCTAAGGATATTTGGATGTGATGCATATGTACATGTTCCAAAGGAGAAAAGAACCAAGTTGGATAGTAAATCTAAAAAGCGCATATTTATTGGGTATAAGGATGGTTTAGAGGGTTATAAGATTTGGAACCCACTAACAAGGAAGGTTGTGTAAAACTGAGATGTGGTGTTCAAAGAGGTGAAAGATGTTATTAAACATGAAGTCCCATCAAAGGAACCTAAGAATATGGAGTTTGAGCTAAAGGAGGAAGAATCAGACTCTATAGTAGAGGAGGAATCAGAAGATGAAGAGCCACAAACTCTAGGTGTGAGAAGATCAATTCGAGAAAGAAGGTAGTCAGAAAGGTATAGTCTATCTAATTTCTGTTCAAATTTCTCTTTATCTATTATTGATGATGATCCCAGAACTATGAAGGAAGCAGTAGATTCAGAGGATGGAAAACTCCGGAAAGAGGCCATGGTTGATGAAATGGCATCTTTGCACAAAAATGAGGCTTGGGACCTGGTGGAGTTTTTTGCTGGAAGGAAACCCATTGGTAGCAAATGGGTGTTCAAGAAGAAGACAAATGTGGAAGCAAATATGGAGAAATACAAAGGTCGGTTGGTAGCAAAAGGTTATTCGTAGGTTCTGAGAACTGATTTTGGTGATACTTTTTCTCGTGTTGCCAAGGTAGCTTCTATTAGATTACTTCTATCTATTGTTGCTTCTTTTGATTTTGAGGTAGAAAATATGGATGTGAAGACAACATTTCTTCACGGGGATTTGGAAGAGGAGATCTACTTGAAGCAACGTGAAGGTTTTATGGTGAAGAGTAAGAAAGAACTGGTATGCAAGTTAAAGAAGTCTCTGTATGGGTTAAAATAGTCACTAAGGATGTGGTATCAAAAAATTGATACATTTATACGGGGACTTGGCTTCACCAGAAGAAAAGAAGAAAATTTTGTGTATTTTAAATTAATTGGTGAACGTTTTATTTGTCTGGTCTTGTATGTGGATGATATGTTGCTCATTGGAAATGAAAAAAAAAATATCTAGGATTTGAAGACCCAATTTCCCTCCGATGTGAACGATATTGGTGTTGCAAACTATATTTTGGGTATGGAAAATTAAAAGAGATCAGGCAAAGAGGAAGCTCTGGTTAAACCAAAGGAAGTATGTTGAGACAATACTGCAGAGGTTTAATATGTAGGATAGTAAACCAGTGAAGGTTCCTACTCCTGTAGGTGTAAATTTATTTGTCAAATAGTGTGCCAATACACAAGAAGAGGAAGAGTACATGTCCCATGTTACATATGCAAGTGTAGTTGGTAGCTTGATGTATGTGATGGTATGTAATAGACCAGACATCACACATGAAGTGGGAGTATTGAGCAGTTTTATGTCAAAAGCAAGGAAAGAAGCAGTTTTTCAAGTATTTGCATGGCACTAGTGATTATGGTTTGTGCTACCAAGGAAGACAAGGATTAGATGGAGTTTTGGATATCCATGGATTTGCTGATGCGGACAGGGCTGGAGATTTGGATCAGAGAATATATACAAGTGTGTATATGTTTAACCTATTTTGAGGTGCAGTCAGTTGGATGAATAAGAAAAAATCTTTAGTGGCAGTATGAACTGTAGAGGCAGAATACATGGCAGCCACTCATGCAAGGAAGGAAGAAATTTGGGTGCAAATCTTGTGTTCAAGTATGCAATTAGTACAAGGAGCTATAAGGATAGACTATGATAGCCAATGTGTAGTTTTCTTGGCAAATAACCCTGCCTACCATTCAAACATAAAGCACATTGATTTTCAGTATCACTTTGTGAGGGATATGATAGAAGACAAAAGGGTGTCATTGGGAAATGTGGACACTTTAAAGAATACTACATATCCATTGACGAAATTTGTGAGCTCAGAGAAGTTCTCTTGGTTTAGAGAAACAATGGGTGTTGCAGGGTTGGACAAATGACTAAGCTCTCCCGTGGAAAGAAAACAACAAGTTTGAGAATGATGGGTTGTGTTATATTCTTTCCACAACTAGCCCACGTAGTTAACCAAGGAGTTAGAGGGGGGGAGTAGCCCCCCCTTCGTTGTGCCGATTAGACATCGGGGGGGTCACAGGGGTGCTTGAGGGGGGCAGGTAGCTCCCCTCTAGGGTGTTCGGGGCAGCGCCCTGGGGATAACTATATTAGGTTGGGCATAACTACCTATCATCTTGTGCATGATTTTCACACATGGTTTTGGACGTGATGGTTTTCGGTCCATGGTATTGGATGCCTCGGCATGTATAAATATTTATTGTAACATTAAAAGGAACATAATGAAAAATAAATCTGGTAGTGCCGATTTTGGGATCCAAGGGAAAATCTCTGTGTATAAGTGTTTTATTTGTTATTCTCTCACATTGTTTATTTTTTATGTTTTAGAATTCGTATGTAGGTAATTTCTCTACGGGGCTAAAATCTACAAAAATATGAGGTATTTACACAAGTGATATGATTACAGACATCACGTGCTATCTCTAAAAGCCTTATCAGAAAAAGGATCTCCTCCTAGGATGCAAGAATGCATAGATCACGTATTTAAAAGAAGAAATCAACATAATATGTCTTCATTGGAAAGATGAGGTAACTGAATAAAATTTAGAAACTCTAATTGGAAGTTCTCAAGGATTGAAGATGTCACAAAACAAAGGAAGAGACCATGGAATAAGTAAGAATGATAAATCCAGTCAACATCCGATATCCCAAGAAGATTAATTTGATATATCCCAGAAAGATATGAACTCTCTGATGAAATGTCTGGAAATGATAGATACCCTTAACACGTATCTTTAGGAAAAGTGTCAACATGTACACTGATGTTGATTCTTACAGGAATATGTAATGGTGGAAAGCCCTCACAAAGGTAATTATGATTTAAGTGTTCATTACTTATTTATGAACTAGTATCTGGATCAGCTTATGCAGGACTACGAAAGGGAAGAACTATCAATATATTCCTATAAAACCACATGGAAGGATGAAAGACCTTTCCTAAGAAGAAATCATGATGAATGTAGAATAAGATGAAGAAATCCTAGACGTCGAGGGATAGATCACTTTCTAATGAGAGGGATGATGACATGACTGACTCATGGATGAAAGTGATGAATAGTCTATGCCTTATGAAGAATTCCCCAAAATAAGAATACTCCTTGATAAATAAATACATGACAATGAAGGAAGGAGTTCTTCTAGCACCTGGCTATCCCATCATCTCCACTTGAGGCGATTTTGTAGGTTCCTAATTAAGAGGGAGCCTAAAAACAAGTTTCATACTTGGAAGAAACTTTGAAATTCCTGAGCCAAGAGGAGCTTAGGTACATTCCTTCTGTAGGAATGAGTAAATTTGTCCTCCCTAGTTGAGAGGGAGATTTAAACACATTATTCTTGTCTTCACTTGGGAAGACTAAATAGAGAATTGGGTAATAATTTGGCATCTTACACTCTTTAAGGATGAGATAGGGAATCGAAGATAGCAAAGGGAGAAAATAAGGAGATGATTTCAGCCCTCCTACAAGAGATCGCGTTGGTCTAACTACCATGGACAAACACTTATATATATTAGCACTCAACCTCATTTGGAGGCAATCAAGTTCAATCAAGCAAGTCTACAAAGAAGTGTGAAAAACATACTAGGGAAAGAATCTATCTCAGTGAAGTAAAATGGAAGGAGGGTGAAGTTATTTTGTGGATTTGTTTCTGTAATATATTCTCCCTCATGCGAAGGAAAAAGAAAGTAAAGTGCGAGAAGAAGGTTGAAGTCTTGCAGCTACATCGAGGTGATCTTATTTTGGTAGAATACCTCATTAGAAGGAGACGAGTAGAAGAAGAATATGTCTCTCTCTTAAGACCGATATTATCAAGGAGACCACGATTCTCAGGGAAGCCAAAAAGAGTAAGACTAATAATATCAAGGAGACCGCGATTCTCAGGTAAGCCAAAAAGAGGAAGACCAAGATTCTCAAGGAACCCAAGAAGAGGAAGACAGAGAAGTTGTCTTAGAAGAGAGGCTAGTGAATTGGTCTTGCTAAGACTCTAGTGTCAAGGGTCATTGTCATGGTCTTGGTGTTCATTAATTGAATATTTATAAGAATTTCGTTTGGTTTTTCCTCTCAAAAAGTGAGAGGATTTGGCCTTGGCTAACAATCATATACACTATGTCTCTTGTCTCTCTATTTTCTCATGATATGATAATTGTCTTGATGAAAAGAACATAATAATAATTACAAGAAAGAGAAGATCATAATCAAGAATCAAAAGTACATCACAATCAATTATCATAAGTAGATAAATCACCTAAATTATAATTCCTTAGATTCCTCAACATGATACCAGAGCTAAGGTGCTAAAGTTAAGAAGGGAATCTAATCAATAAGACACAGAAAGATTAAGTTTCAAAGGAATCAAAGGGAAACAAAAATAATACCAAGAAAGAGATAAAGATCTTCATTTTACCGAAACCCTAGATCGAAGAAATCTACCTTAGCAAAAAGTCTTGGAAACATCATCAAGGAGGAACCAGCAAGAAAGACTAAAACCCTAGTATAATCTTTGAGACAATTTTTGGGTTTTAAGACAATATTTGAGACAATTTTTGGGTAAATTGTCTTAACTTGAGACAAAACAAAACTTGTGTATTGTCTTAAATATTGTCTTTAAGCAGGTGTCTCAAAAATTATTGTCTTAAAGTTTATTCTCTTAAAAATTATTGTCTTAAAGATTATTTTCTTAAAAAATATTGTCTTAAAGATTATTGTCTTAAACAATTGTCTCTCTAAAGACAATATATAACACAAGCATTATTGTCTCTTAGGAGACAATTTCATTTTTGTCTCTCTAGAGACAACACTCAAATTAGAGACAATATGTCTTTAATACTAGTTATTGTCTCTCTAGAGACAATATAAAACAATCAGTCCAGATATAGATCTCCATTGAAATAAATCAATATAAAAAGCATTTAATTAAAAATAAACTACAAAATCGTTGATTAATTCATGTTAGCACACAATGGAATTAAACCACCAACCTCTTGCTTGTAAGGCAAGAACTCTTCCATTGAGTTAGTACACTTTAAATAATCACGTGAAGAGTTATGTCTTTTCTATCTTGATTTATTAAAATATAATTAAAATCTTAATTTCATTTGAAATTTCAAATTTCCTACTAATTTTCATAAATTTCTAGCGGGTTTGGGATACAATTTTCTATTGTGGCCCATTCATAGGAGAGTTCTTGGGAAGCACCATTTATAAATAATTCAATGCTTCCATAACTTAAGACTCTTGTTTACAAATATTATGTCATTAGGTATTGTGACAAACAAAAAAGGTGAAGGAAAAGATGAAAATCCTTAATAACTCCCCACTTCGAAAAAAACATTGTTCCACCTTAATTTCAGGAATGTTTAAAACTGATATTCTAGCTTTGAAATAGAACATGCTCATTTATTTGCAAACAATATATCACAAATTACTTCAAAATGTCAAGGAAAATATTGCATGTATAAACTTTATGCTAGTACCATGCTAAATTTGTAAAAATCATATAATGATGTCTAAGACAAGTCAATTATGAGTTCTGAAATCACATCCTTCAGAATTTACTATCGCACTCCTCTTCTTTCAAATAGATTTACACTTCCTATCCTCTGCAATCAAGAATAATTTTAGTTGTGGCACAATGTTAATATACTAGACTTAATCCTATCATAGCATGTATCCATATATTTTGTTTCTTCACATCTATTCTTGAAGATCAGCATACACAACAAAATGCACAAGCAAGAAGTAGTTTACCTTGACCAGAACTGGATTCAAGATTTATCTTTGTGCACTTGCATGTGATCGCCATCAAGCTTGCACTCAACAGTAATTTATTTCCCTTTCATCTAAAACATGGGAGAAAATTATCAGAATGCCTTAAAATACAATATATAATGCAACAAATTTTAAATGAAGAATTTATACATTATAAGTTTTAAACACATTTTGTATTTGGGATATATGAAACAAACATTCTTTACATAAACGACGCATACGAAAGGCCTTATTTCCAAGGGGGTGGTAGATATCTCCAGAGTAATATTAGTATCAGGAGTGACCACTGAAGGCATATTACACTTTGATACCAATTTTCAAGTTATGCCTTTCCAAAAAATGGGCAAAAGATTAATTATCCTTGTAGAAGAAGGTGGGATGCTATTTCCAACACAAGTCTTCAATTAGAAACTTCACATGACAGCTTGTACAATGTGGTTTCATTCTGAATGTGGATCACAAGGTGAGGATCAAAAGATAACATTACTAATCCACATAGACATTAACAGCTAGCCTATGTAGGTCCCTATACAAATAAACACTTGAATTTGAGAGAATATTTACATCCATGTAATCTTCTTAGTTAAGGACTAGTTTAAAGGATGCTAGGATTGTCCACATTTCAAGTTTGATAAACTATTTGGTCTTGTACATGCTAGTCAATCTAGTATTGGCATCCCCTCATTGAATTTGTAATGCACAACAATTTATGTGACAACACATTGCGTGTTTATTCAATATCTATGCATTGGGAAATGGCATATGTTTTTGATCCCAAAGGCATGCCCCCTAATACTTCTGGAAAATCATAGCTTACTACTAAGTTGCTAACTTTTTTCATTAAAAGAAGAATGCTTTTCATTTCCAATTTATCTTACATCACTCTAACTGGCTACACAATAAAACTGCTAGTAAACATTATACACGTACAACAGAATTGGTAAATATTATTATGTATCTATACATCCAAATTGCAGAGACAAAACAATCCAAATGTCATAACAGTATTAACATATATAATAACACTAGTCGTAAACAAAAAATAGGAAATAACATCATTATGCAACAAAAAATAGGTACAACATTGGCTAGATGAAGAAATAAAGGTTTATGTCCTATAAATTCCCTAGTGTCAATAGAATTCACTTGCTTGGAGTGCTCACACTTGACCGGCTTGCCTACCACAAGATCGCGATGAAGATTTGACAAGACAATATATTTACTCAAGCACAAAATATAATAAGATTGCAATTAATATCATAATGAGCATCATGTCTTGTTTAAAATAGAAGAAAAACCTTCCAATGGATCCAGAGAAAGAAAAAATAACTAAAATGGTTAACATCCAACAGAACTTAAATGACTGAATGAAAGACATATTTATCAGTTTTGATGGGTTAAAATAAGTGCTGATAGGTATCATTCATATCAAAGATCAATGGAAGATCCAAAACAAACCTGGTGCAGATATTGAACAGAATGACTGTGTAGATGTAAGCAGACATTTTTTAAATCTACACAAGCGGTCATCATTTCCTGAGCATCAAGGTGAATCTCATCAAGAATATAATTTTCTCCCAATGCAATCCTGAGATCTGCAAATATGGATTTTGAATAAGACATTGGTTATAAAGGAAGATATTAACGCAAACCAAAGACCATGACTTGATGAAATAAACACCATCTTTGCCTACTGAATCGTAAAGAGTAAAATGTAGTTCACTGTTACATAAACCAGGTCCGTTCTAGAGAGACTGGGGATGGAGGATTAGGCAGCCCTTCTACATCTACGTGACTAAGGATCTTTCATCTTTGTGGTATGCCTAGACACCCCATTGACATTGCCCCTCACTTGGACAAACAATGGATTGTCAAGGATGTTATGGCCTGCTAGTTGACAAGGTACCAGTCCACCTGAAAATAACATTCTTATAAGCACAAAGTTTGAAGATAGATTCTACTACTACAAGGGTCAGTTGTAAAGAGATTGTGGATGACTTTTGCATGTTCTTTGTGTCACAAGGATGAAATGGCAGTTGCAAAAATATTTATTTTGGACGTGGTATGAGGCTAATTTTGATTTCTTCAACCCTATCCTACTTTCATGGAAAGGTCCTCTTATGGGTGGGACTTGGATTGTTCAGAATAGTTGAAAATCTCTATGGAATCTAACACAGTTGATTGTTATTGCCTTTCTACCGAAGCATCATCGTAAAGTTATTATTTAGGACCCCTCTTCTCTTAGCCTAGGGGATTTTAGAATCTTTAAGCAAGAGTTGGCTCTGCTTATGAGAGTCACTTTGTCCATGTCATGATGTGAGTCTCTCTCTTGGTGTGCACGCTCATATGCTTTCCTGTTTTGGCAATTTTTATGGTAGGATTTTTATAAAATCAGCAGCTACCACATTGCAAGTGAGAAGGAACTATGAATGAGGTTGTTATCCCTCTGAACTCCTTCTCCTTTGCTGTAATCTAGAATATTGGGGAATTTCTAGCTATAACTACAAATTTTGTATTGCACATGTTATGGTCTGCTCATTCATGAGTTCCATGTTATAATATGAAAACTGGATTGGTTGTTCATTCATTAGAAAGCTCACTACATAATCCTATTTTCTTATGATATCATGATATAATTTTCCTTCATCATTCTATGGTTGCACATTATCTTTCGGCTACATCTTCATAATGTCGATGGTTCATCTTACAGAAGGGCCCTCATGTACTCTTATTAACCTAAAGGATCTACATGGACTATTCACGATACATCATTGTATGGATTGAATACAACTTCTCCATATAAGTGAAAACCCTCTTTGTTTGTATTACTTGACTTCATAACCTTTGGTTTGGCCTCTACTAGAAAATCATCTTCAGGAATTGGAGTGATGCCAATAAAGAAAGACCACCCTCCAAGCATCTTCCTGCTTTCTTCTATAATTCCATAGGGTAAGGAGGGGTAGTGATAGTGTCAGGGAGGGATGGGCAGCTCGGGATATGGTTGACAGAGAAAAAATATTACATCACCGAGTACCCAGTGTCTTTTATATCTTAATTTATTAAAATATAATTCCAATCTTAATTTCATTTGAAATTTCAAGTTTCCTACTAATTTCATAAACTTCCAGCATCTTTGGGACAATTCTCTGTTGCTTCCTACTGTAATTCCAGAGGGTAAGGAGGGGTAGTGATAGTGTTAGTGAGGGACAGGTAGCTCAGGATATGGTAGTCAAAGTAGTAAGACTACACCACTAAGTACCTTGTGTCTTTTCTATCGTAATTTATTAAAATATAATTCCAATCTTAATTTCATTTGAAATTTCAAGTATCCTACTAATTTCATAAATTTCTAGCATGTTTGGGATGTACTTCTCTATTGTGGCCCATTCATAAGAGAGTTCTTGAGAAGCACCATTTATAAATAATTCAATTATTCCATACCTTAAGACTCTTGTTTACAAATATTTTGTCATTGGGTATTGTGACAAACAAAAAAAGTGAAGGAAAAGATTAATATTTTTAACAACTCCCCACTTCCATAAAAAAATTGTTACACCTAAATTTGAGGACTGTTTAAAACTTATATTCTAGCTTTGAAACAGAACATGCTAATTTGTTTGCAAACAATATATCATAAATTACTTCGAAATATCAAGGCAAAAATTGCATGTAAAAAATTATTGCCAGTACCATACTATAAATTTGTCAAAATCATATAATGATGTCTAAGACAAGTCAGTTGTGAGTTCTGAAATCATATCCTTTGGAATTTATTATCACATTCCTCTACTGTCAAATAAATTTTCACTTCCTATCCTCTACAATCAGGAATAGTTTTAGTTATGACACAATGTTCATCTACTAGACTTAATCCTATCATAGCATGTATGCATATATTTTGTTTGCATCACATATGTTCTTGAAGATCGGCATACACAACAAAATGCACAGGCAAGAAGTAGCTTACCCTGACCTGAATTGGATGCAAGACTTATCTTTGTGCACTTGCATGCAATTTCCATAAAACTTGCACTCAGAAGTGATTTATTTCCCTTTCATCTAAAACATGGGACAAAATGATCAAAATGCCTAAAAATCCAATATATAGTGGAACAAATTTAAAATGGAGAATTTATACATTTTAAGTTTTTATAAACATATCTTGTATTTGGGCAATAGAGAACAAGCATTCTTTACATAAACGATGCATACAAAAGACCGTATTTCCAAGGGGAAGGTATAAATATCCCTAGTAATATTACTATTAGGAGTGACCATTGAAGTCATATTACGCTTTGATACCAACTTTCAAGTTATGCCTTTCCAAACGATGGGAAAAAGATCAATTATCTTTGTAGAAGAAGGTGGGATGTTGTTTCTAGCAGAAGTATTCAATCAACAACTTCACATGACAACTTGTACAATGTGATTCCATTCTGAATGTGGCTCACAAGGTGAGGATAAGAAGATAATATTGCTTATCCACATAGAGGTTAATAGCTACCCTATGTAGTTCCCTATACAAATAAACATATGCTTGAATTTTAGAGAAAATTTACATCTACATAATCTTCTTAGTGAAGAATTATTTTCAAGGATGCTAGGATTTTCCACATTTGAACTTTCATAGACTAGCTGGTCTTGTACATGCTAGTCAATCTAGTATTGGCATCCCCTCATTGAATTTGTAATGCACAACCATATATGTAACAACACATGTGTGTGTTTGATATCTATGCCTTGGGAGATGGCATTTTTTTTTGTCCCAAAGGCATGCCCCCTAAGACTTCTGGGAAATCACATCTTACTGCTAAGTTGCTAACTTTTTTCATCAAAAGAAGAGTGTTTTTCCTTTCCAATTTATGTTATATCACTCGAACTAACTACACAATAAAACTACTAGTAAACATTATACACGTACAACAGAATTGGTAAATATTATTCTCTATCTCTACATGCAAATTGTAGAGACAAAACAATCCAGATGTCATAACAGTATTAACATATATAATCACACTAGCCATAAACAAAAAATAGGAAATATTAGAATTATACAACAAAAACTAGTTACAATATTGGCTAAATTAAGCGATAAAGGTTTATGTCTTACAAATTCCCTAGTGTCAATAGAATTCATTTGCTTGGAGTGCTGACACTTGACTGGATTTCCTAACACAAGATCCTGATGAAGCTTTGACAAGACAATATATTAACTCAAGCAAAAAATATAATAATATTGAAATTTATTTGATAACGAACATCATGTCTTGTTTAAAATAGAAGCAAAACCTTTAAAAGGAGCCAGAGAAATTAAAAATAATGAAAATGGTTAACATCAACCAGAACTTACATGACTGAATTGAAGACATATTTATTAGTTTTTATGGGTCAAATGAAGTGCTGATAGGTACCATTCATATCAAAGATCAATTGAATGTCCAAAACAAACCTGCTGCAGATATTGAACAGAACGACTGTGTAGACGTAAGGAGACATTTTTTAAATCTACATAAGCAGCCATCATGTCCTGAGCATCAGGGTGAATCTCATCAAGAATAAAATTTTCTCCCACCCCAATCCTGAGTTCTACAAATATGGGTTTTGAATAAGAGATTGGTTGGAAAAGAAGGTATTAATACAAACCAAAGACTATGACCTAATAAAATAAACACTACCTTTACCTCCTGATTTTTAAAGAGTAAAATGCAGTTAACTGTTACATAAGCCAGGTCCGTTCTAGAGAGACTCGAAGTAGAGGATTGGGTAGCCCTTCTACATTTGCGTGACTAAGGATATTTCATCTTTGTGTTATGCATAGACACCCCACCAACATTGTCCCTCACTTGGAAAAAGAATGGAAGGCCAAGGATCCTATGGCTTGCTGGTTGACAAGGTACCAATCCACTTGAATATAACATTCTTATAAGCACAAAATTTGGAGATAGATTCTACTCCTACAAGGGTCAGTTTTCAGGAGATTGGGGATGGATTTTTCTTGTTCTTTGTGTCGCAAGGATGAAATGGAAGTTGCGGCAATATTTAGTTTGGACGTGGTATCAGGCTTATTTTGATTTCTTTAGCCCTACCCTAATTTCATGGAAAGGTCCTCTTGTGTGTGAGACTTGGATTGTTCAGAACAACTACAAATCTATGTGGCACCTAACATAGTTGATTGTTATTGACTTTCTATCAAAGCATCATTGTAAAGTTATTATTTAGTACCCGTCTTCTTTTAGCCTAGTGGATTTTAGAAGCTTTAAACAAGAGTTGGATCTGCTTATGAGAGTCAAACTCTATCCATGTCATGATGTTGAGTGTCTCTCTTGGTGTGCAAGTGATGGGAATAAGACCACAAGAAACAGAACCCAGTTCAAGGAGGTCACCAACCTCTCCAGTAGTCAACCATGAGTTAGATGCTTAATTTTTGCACATTTGTGCCTTGGACTAGTTGAACTTGGTGTACCTGAGATAAAAGAAAACACTTGCATCAGTAATAGGACTGAAAAATGAAACTGACTAACGATGAAGAAATACAAACCCTGTACTAAGGCAGAAATCATGGACAAAAAGGGTTATCTGTAAAATCCATGTGAACATAGTGCTGCCCATAAATCCTACATGATGAATCAAAGAGAAAAGGGCCAGAACACTAATTAAAACAATTCGACGCCAGAAATGGATTCTCACAACTACTTGGGTAGTACTCACTTGAGTCCAGGAAATCACCTAACCAAGGAGAGACGAAATAGTGAGGAAGTGTGTGTATTCCTCTGTCAATTGAAGGAAAAGGAAATAATTATCTAGAAGTGGATGTTAAATATTGCAGGGAAGAAAGCATTAGAGTTCATCGATATAATGAATAAACAAACATAGAGTAAATGTATTACCTACTTTGCCTCGGGTGGTAGCCTAGCAGAGCCATCACGAAGATTATCTAGACTCTGTTATATACCAAGGGTAGATGGAGGTCAGGTAGATGTACACATAGATCCAGCATCATAGCAAAAGTTGAACCCTCCTCTCCACTTCTGTGCTGTAAATTGTAGCAAGAAGATGAACTCTCCTCTCCATTTCTACGCTGTAGATTGCAGCAAGAATGACAACCTCGATGTAGAAGATAGGCAAACATGGGTAGGGTTTGTTCAGGACAATCTGAACCGTAGATCAATCATAGTGCATCCGAGTGATGAGAGGCTTCTCGACCAACTAAACGCTTGGGTTGTGTTCCCACCAGACAAGTGTACATCGTACAGGTCAGCAGAAATAAATGAAAAAATAGTTGGTATGGAGGTAGTATGCATCCCTCTACGTTCATGGTACAAGTTAAATAGATACAAAAACTATGTACTAATGAGAGAGCAGTAGATGTCGTTATCGTTATAACTAAGGTATGGGTGAGATACACAGGATATTTAGGGTAGTATACATGTCATTATTTAACAAGAGGGGTTTCACGGAAGATAGTCCCTACCCTATGTTGTTGTTGGTTCAGGTTGTATCTGGCATATGTAGCATAGCAAGAAAAAAAATACTAGCTAGCTAGCTTTTATACTTTCAAGTTCATGCTCATTGTGATGGACCAATTAAATCAATCGAAGCACCACTAACAGTAGAGTAAGCAGCAAGGGTTATAGTACGTATTGTAAGACCCATTCCAAAGGTTGTGAAAGAGACAATTTCTCAAGATAGAGAGTCTCTACAGTTCTCACCTTGGTCCAAGATGACAGCAGGAGCATGTTGGTTGTAGTTCCGGTGAAGGTCTATGCTATGAAGCCTCAGTGTGGTACTTGAACATTGAACTACCTGTTTTTTTCATAAACAAACCATCTTACATGACAAAATCCTTTATTAAACCAAAGGGCTTTTATAAGACTAACAAAAATGAGGAACCAGGTTATAATAACATGTGTACGCCTAGGTCTCAGAGAGGTATACCAAGATTTTTAGCACCCACTAATAGCAGAGTAATTAAAATGACCCAAAAATATCCAGTATACCTTTAATGAGTTCAAGATAATGAGTGAAATCACAAAAAGGGAGGCCGTTGGAATCTCAAAACCCTTGAGTTTCTTGTCTGTGGTACTTGCCTACTCAATAGAGAAAGTTTGCAGCTGTGCAAGGCAGTAGTATGTCATAATTATACTCATGAAAATGGGTAATAGCCTTAGCACTAATTTTGTTTCCTCTACCTGCGTGATTGTGCAAAGTTTACATTGAATTCTGCAATTGAGATCCTTCAATCTAGTGTTGTTGTCAAGGATAGTTGCCTTGTCCAAAAACCTGAATGAACACGAGAAACCTTATACGCATTAGGTATAGATTTTGTAAAACAAAATTACGCTACGATTCATACATCGTTCACAAATAATTATTTTCCTACTACATTTCTGATAACCAACTGTGCAATTTCAAATTTATCTCCCATCTTAAGCTAAAAATTGATGTAATTGATCATTAATTTTTTTTGTTTTGTTATATGCAAAGGTTTTATAAAAAAGTTGCGTTTTTATATGCCAATATTTTATAACAATTACGATTATGTTTAAAAAAGTATTTTTATCAAGGAAGATTTTGCAATATCTAGGAATCCCATGGATAGTAGTTAGGTTGAAAAATTGCTCCATTAAGAGAGCTAGTTCCCCCTATAAGCTTCTCTTTATGTTGAAGTTGTGGATGCTTTTAGAAAGGTAGGCTGGCTTGATTTCTTTGATGAGTTAGAAGGATACAACGATGCAGTAGCACTGGACTTTTCCCAGAATTCTTAACATACCCAAGAGAAAGAATTTAAAAAAAATGAATTCTACATGACTTTCAAGGGATTTAGGATATTTGCAAACGAAGAATTGCTCAGTGAAGTTACTGGAATTCCTAGGGGCAGCCTTGGGATAAGGATGATAGAGTACTCAACCTCAGAGACAAGACCAACTTTTTCATATCCTATGATAACTTATAAGTATGAATAAGACAGAAATGGCATGAAAAGGGAGTATCTTCCATATGAATGGGAGAGATAGCATATCATTTCATTAAATATTGAGCCTGTGAGGGAGGGCTAAGTATTGTATATGCTTACTATTTTCAAATTCTGCCTAAAATTCGAAACCTGAGCCATGAAAAACCACAACAAAGGATAAGTATCACCCATTTCCTACTGCATTCCCAGTAATAAATGTGTGATAGAATTCAAAAGGGGAAATTGGATGCTATAGCACATCACTGCCTAGTTAAGTTGATCGTTTGTCATGAGTTACAAAAAAAACTCCCTCATTTGTCATTTGACCAATTTGTCTCTTTAGGACAGGGCATTATAAAATCTAAGAAACAGAGCACCCCACAACACCTCCTTCAGTGAGAGTAGAGGGTCATAAAAGTGGGAAAAAGATTGGTTATAAAGAGTCCAAAAGGATAAGGGTAGCAGTTTTAGATGAATAAATTGCTCATGCATTAATCCATCTATCCACTCCGATATTTACACCCTCAATATCTAAAAATCCCAGGGCTTTAGTTTTGGTATTTCAAAGGCTCAGGAAAAGAAAAATGATTCTTCAAGAAACACAGAAAATATCAACCTAATGACCAAAAAAATTTAGTTCATACATTACATGTTCATAAATTCAAATCGACGATTAGATTGAAGTATGATAAGAACTCAACAAATCATATCAATTAGACCATGTTAAATAGGGACGACATCCAAATGTAGATTAAAAAAGAAAGTGAAATTTGGGCAATTCTGGAACAAACTAGGTTGAAAATTGGCCACGTGAAAATAAAATGATAGAACACAACTAGAATCTGAAAACTTTGAACTATTGTTTATTGGGAGTGCAAAATCATGTGCTTAATTGCATTATGAACAGAAAGTATGATAAAAAATCAGTACCAAATCATATCAAGTGCAAAATCCCATGCCTAGTTGCACTATGAATAGAAAGTATGATAAGGACTCAATACCAAATCATATCACTTAGACCATGTTAGATAAGGACCAGTTCCAAATGTAGATTAAGGAAGAAAGTGAAATAGGACCAATTATGGAACCAACTACCTCGAAAATTGACGAAACTGGAAATAGAATAATGGTATAGGGTTTGAAATTGAGGATTTTGAGATATTTTTTATTTTGAGCGCAGAGTTCTGCACCTAGTTGAACAATGAAGAGAGAGCAAGCAAGGAGTTACCTTTTGTACAAGAGATGTTGCTCTATCTCTGGTTGTAGAGTTTGTACATAAATTTTGGTTCTATGTTAGCCTGGTCTCTGAAGTGGCAATAACCATACTATATTTTCCATTTTATCACCTAACACTAAATATTAATTAACTCTTAACCATAAGTAAGGGTCCCTTTCAATGTAGTGTCCTAACTCTCTAGGTTGCGGCAAAACCTCCATAACAGAAAAACTGCAAAAAAGGTAATAATGGAAAACATAAAAGTTGGTGCAAAAAAGAAATAACAAACAACAAAACCTCTCATAGAAGCACTCATATTTGGCACTTTAAACATACAATTTAGCAATGCATGTCTACTTCTCTATATAGAAAATGTCAAGAATACTACAAGAACAGAGTGGTCATGTGGGAAAGACAAGTCTGTTAGCTTTTGAAGAATCTAAGCAACAAGGAAGTTGATTAGGTTATCTCACCAACACAATCTTTGGGGTGCAACATGATTGAAAGATCAAACATACAAGCTACCTACCAATATGTCCAAAAATGCCCTCTTTCAAATGGTTCTATCTAGATCCTTCCAATGAGATACCTTACAAAATTGTTCCACACAACAAATTACTCATTTTGTACTGGATATGTGCTGAACGATGAATAATTTCCATGGTTTGTTGATGGGGATGCACACTATGACATCTGTACCCAATGCAAATCAGATATTTGGCCTCCTCTACCACTATCATGGTTTGGATATAGGCATTTTGAAAATCATCAATGCTATGTCACATTTTTGAGCTCACACATATTTTTAGATACAATTAAGTTATAGGACATTGGTTCAGCAACGAAGAGAGCCAATGAATACTCTTACTAGAGGCATGAAGGGTACCTTATAACTCAAGTGTTTGGTTAATTAATTATGTCATTAGGGTGAAGGCATTTTGAAGTATTTCAGCCTCTTTGATTAGTTCTCAAGAATTATAATTTCAGCCCTTCAAGAAGAAAAACAGAGGCTCTTTGATCATTTGTGGCATCTCTTAAGATCCATTGTCACATTTGGGTACTATTGTATTTTATTTATGACACAGAAATTATCTGATGAATTTCATTGAGGAAGTACCCAGATCAATTCAACCCTCTTAATCCTTTGAGTTATTTAGTAGCAACTTTAGACATTGATATCTTGTGGAGATGGAAATCTATTCGGTGGCTAAAATTAATCCTGTGACATTTTTGTTTATTCAGACTTAAAGGATCCCCTTCATACTTAGAATCATTATTAAATATCTAGTCAGAGACTTCTTTAACTTGAGAGCTTGATGTCCAAGCATTCTCTTAAATCGTCAACCTTTGAAGAATTGAATGAATATGGTTCAATATTGATTCTAAGAGACCAGTATGCACATAACTATGTGAAAGGCATTTAGTAGAGACAATATTTGCTTAATATTAATGAATACCTGGAATAGATAGGACCCATTTGTTAACAGACCTCATCATGGCCTTTGTTTGTGTTTTGTATGCGACTATCTCTTAAAATAATAATGTGAGAGAGAAATTCAGGCTACTAACTTCGCTCTCTATCTAGTGAAAGATCAGCTACTTATATAGATAGTCCAGAAAGGATGATAAATATACATATGCTATTCTGAGAGAGCTTAAAGACTAGAAATTAGAAGCTAGACAGAAGGATTTCAATTGGAGCCCTATGAAGTTGGTGGCCAACCCATCAATATACATATACCATTGCAAGAGAGCTTAAAGACTAGAAATTAGAAGCTGGACAGAAGGATGTCAATTGGGGCCTATGAAGTTGGTGGCCAGCCTTCATCAGAAAATTTCTTCCACATTACAAATCAATGCCATGAAAGGTGGAATAAAATAAAAACAACCTGAGACATATGAGGATCATTATTTGAAGGAACTATTATCCACTAACACTGCGACCATTAGTTAAGGACCTAGTGATCAGTAACAAATCTATCTTCTAACCAAGTGTACAACTCTCTTTCACTTTCTTGTTCTTTTCCATAATTTTGTGCACAGTGACACAAAGGAACTTCTTCATATTATTCACCATCTACAAGTCTGGGAGGAAG
>APFE030619724.1:0-22801 GCA_000404065.3 Pinus taeda
TCATTATGATTGGGTTTTTCCCCAGATTTGGGGTTTTCCCAGATAAACATGTGTATTTATGTGTTTATGGTTATTGCTGGTTAATTTTATATTTATTCCTCTCAGTAATTAATTTATGTTCTTGGGTAAATTTCTTAACATCGTTTTGGTGCAAAAAGTGTCATAACTGTCGTTTTGTGTCAAAAAGAGAAGTGTCATTGAGTCTTGTTTCTTTGGATAGTCGATTAAACTTTTGTCATGCCCTTGATTTGATTTGTTGATATTTAAAGTTTCGAAAGCATTTTATCTTCGAAATTGAAAAGTGTCATTTAGTTTTCCTTTCCGTTTTGAAAAAGAAATTGTCGAAATGTCTCTTTGAGTAAAAATATTTCAGATCTGTGCTCTTCTTAGTTTTCCTTTTTAGCATTTCTCACATTAAGGGAATGGAAAACAAATACATGCATTTGCATTTGCATTTAGACTATGTGCAGAAAATGATCTATGAAAAGTGCATTTAGTGTGTGCTCTTTGCTCTTTGTTTGAAAGAATTGTAATCTTCTTTCCTTAGTAGCTAGGATTTTCATTGCTAAAAATAAACAATGATTGTTTATCATTTTAGATTTCATATTTAGGAATTTTACATCTACATCACGTGGTGAACCTTGAAGGGAAAACTTCTAAATAAGATCAACTCTAAAATAAATTTCAATGAACTTAACAATGCTTCGGAACCTAATGCAACACATCTAGAGTTCTAGGCTAGAGACATGTTTCAGCATCATAAAATCTACTAATTATCATTTTCATTGAAGGTTGGGTGATTCCTCCTCTTTAATATGACAAGTGGTAGCACAGACTTGTACTCCCTGTTCTGTCCAGTATATATTGGGAGACCACAATAAGCTTATATCCTTTATCCATAGGAAGCCATGTCTATCACTCTATCGATCACAATGCACTGAACACAACATTTAGGAAGATTCACTGTCGTACATAAGCCCTTGGTAATTTCTCTTTAATTTACCACCAAGGTTTATATTGCAATTTTGCGATTGGTTTGGTAATCCCTCTGTCTAGATTTCCAGAGTAGTCACTTTCGTTCCTTTTCCAATCCTTAAAAGAAAAGGTCCATCTGAGCACTTGTCACTTCAGGCTCATTAAAAATCAAAGGGGACTAGAGTCATACTTAGCTTTTTATTGACTCTTAAAAATTGAAAAAGCAATGTTGTGTCAAAGCATCAATAAAATTTATTAAATTCAGAATAACATCCATGTTCCTTCGTCGACCTTAGGTTGAGATAATGGAGTCTACCAATCAAGGAATGCCTTTTGAGGGGAATCCTAGTCCTTTCTCCTCTCGGGGAGATATTGGTGCTCCATATATGGCCACATCCTCCCTTTCAGGAATCACAATTGGCCTACCAATATGGCTATTCTCAACCTCTGTCATTCAAAATACCGTAATTCCTCAGCAATCGAATCAGCAACCACTTAATACTAAATTTGACCCTTTGCCTTCCTCTTCGGTTGGTGAAAATAGTGATGTTAGTAGCCAAGTGACTGAGAAGAAGAAGAAAGAGAAGGAGAAGAAGAAGAAGAAATCAGTTAAGCAAGGGGGCAACCATGAATCATCTGGTGAAAATCCGCACAGTAAATCTCCCTGATATCCTTGTGTATTTTGCAGAGGAAACCATTTACATCGATATTGTCCTTGCCTTCCACAGATCTTGACAGAATGGTCTCCTCGCTCGCACCGTCCGGTGTCATCAACCTCTGGTGGTCATGTTGACAGCACACCATCAACTTGTGAAATGAAGTTCAATGACAGAAAGGAAAGGTGAAAATTCCATGTGGATTATGTGAAGGGGACCATCACCTTCCTCGTTGTCCTTTTTTGGATGAGGCCAAAACAGTCTTGTGTAACCGTCTTGCTTCACCACAACAACTTCCATCTGGATACAAGAAACTCATCTCAAGTCCTTTACTAGTTGAAAATCTGATTGACATAACTCAACCATCGGTCGAAACACCTATCATTGAAAGTGAATCTTTTGAGTCCATATCGGACCAAAGTCAACAGGTCAAGATGGAAATCGACCCAGTTTTACCTTTAGAAGATCCACCTTCAGATGATACCATTCCCAAAGAGAGTGAGAACGATACTATTCAAATTCTTTTTGTCACTTCAGAGTCTGATGAACTTGGGGGAAATCTGCCCATTCCTTCACGACAGGAGGAAAATCCCCCAGTTCCTAATACTCAAGGGGTCAATTCAACCATTTATTCGGTACCCCCTCCGAGAAGTCTAGTCACTTCCTTTGATTGGAATCGACTAGCGAAATCCCGCCTTCCTTCAAATGTACCATTCTAAATCATAGTACAAGTTTACAAAATGATCGTGTCTGGCACTATCATAGATTAAGGGGATTCAATGAGTATCATTTCCTCAACTACTTGGAAAATGCTTGGTTCGCCATCACTTATGCTTGTTACACAAAATTTGTCAGGCTTTAACAAAGGAACTAGTCGACTGTTAGGGATCCCTCCTAAGTTACCGATTACTTTAAGAAGGAAAATCATTCCCCTGAACGTGATGGTAGTCCAAGGACCGTTAGATTACAATCTACTCCTTGGACGCGACTATGTTTACAACATGGAAGCTATTGTCTCAACACTCTTTCGAGTGATGTGTTTCCCGCATGAAGGCAAAATTTTCACTGTTGACTAGCTTTCATTTCCCGGTTCAAGCACAGCTTCAAGTCAAACATCATCCCTAAATGGTCCTTTTGCATCGAGAATGTCTCTTCAACCTTCATTTCATCCACCTAATTAACGCGAGTAGTCCAGTGAATGTAACGAAGCTTAAGGGGCATGCACCCTTGTCTAGTTTGAGACGAACCCAGCTGAAAAGATAGGTTTCCCTATAGGTTTTGTGATTGGAAGTGTTATCCCACACCATTCACCTTTGTCTATTTGATGGACAAAGCCAAGGAAATTTTTCGTCAACTCTGTTGAAAAAAATAATCCTGCTTAACCACTGATTTCCATATGGTTACCTGGAGACTCTCCTTTTTCTCAATGCCCGGGGGCATGCAAACCTTTTTATGCAAGTGAAAAATGACCAATTTCATTTTTTAGCTTTTTATATTTTTTAGCTTTTTAGTTTTTTCAACTTCTTAGGTTTGGTGATTGATTTGATCCACCATTCACCTTTGTCTACGCTGCAGATGAAGCAAAGGAAGTGTTTGAACCATTCCGCAGATGAAACAATCCTACTTAACCTCAATAATTCCTTAGCTTTCTAGTTTTTCTAGCTTTTTAGTTTGGTCATTCCTAGCTTACATAAAAAGGAACAATGAGAAATGTTTCCACAAGGTTCAAGCTCGTTAAAAAGTAAACCCACCAATGAGTAATGTTTCCACAAGGTTCAAGCTCGTTAAAAAATAAACCCGCCACTGAGCAGAGTTTCTCCTGGGTCAAGATCATTAAAAAATGAATCCACCCTCGATAAATAACCTTTGTGATTGCCCTGCTATCAGCCTTTTGAGTCTTGGTTGTGTTCCTGCCATCACCTCCATTCTTTTGGCCGATCATATGCTTCCACCTATCTTCAGTGGCTGTCGGTTGGTCAATACCATCCACCTTGATCTTGTTAGATTGAAATCATTGTATATATAGGAGAATGTAATTTGGACCCCTACCAAGGGATCACGCATCGATCAACCACGCCCGTTAAATCCAACTTGAGACCAAGGATTGGTACATTCAAGGTTCACTAGCCAATAATCCAATAAATTTAAGTTATGTTAGACATTCTAATATCTAAAAAGGAACTTTCTACTCTAGCAGTATGTTTTATTATCCAAATAAGCATTCCTTGCATGCCTTATGGCACCACTACATCTAGTATGACTCATGTTTAAATATATAAAAATGTAATTACATTCAATGACCGACCATTTTATTATGAGAATGATTAGTGGTCGATAATATTGA
Organism: Pinus taeda; assembly: GCA_000404065.3. NCBI lineage: Eukaryota > Viridiplantae > Streptophyta > Pinopsida > Pinales > Pinaceae > Pinus > Pinus taeda. The sequence goes on from APFE030619724.1 coordinate 3,976, forward strand.
TTGAAACGATTTATCCCATGGTTTATCTATCTTATTCATCACTCTATTTGATATCTCTCGGGCTAAGGGGGGTTTCCCTCTTTCTTGAGCATAAAGTAGTGCAGGGTAGATAACACACACGTGTCTCTTCAAAATCAATTTAGAAGAAAGGGTGGCGTGGTTGCTCACCAATGTGTAGACTCGGAATAACTTCCCCGCCATGTTCGCACCTCCCACTATTGAGTGATTATGGCATGCATGAGGCTAGAGATTCAAGTTCTAGATTAACCTAGTCCATAAGGTCTATTGCCTTAGTATTTCAGTGTTATTTTATGGTACATTTTAGAATATTTTAGAAAAAAATAGTTAATAAAGTTTAGTGACTTATTATTTGAGCATAATTTTATTGTAAAATTTGGAATTTTTAGAGATTTACTAAATATGAAAGAAAAGAAAATAATTGAATTTTTCATATTCATCAAATTTCCAAAATATTATTTTAAAATTTCAAATCACTGTGAAAATAAATATATCTTATTTATTTGATATGTGACTTAAAAAAACAAAAAAGTTAAAGAAAGTTATTTATTGGATATAGGCAAGGCATTAACAAATCTAAAATATAAGAGAAATCTAATTAATGCAATTGCTTTTGGCTATGGAGGAATGAAATGCAATTTAGTTTAAAATTTCATTAACACGTGTAAATTTAATATTTAATATTTAATGAGATCATTGACCTATGTATAAACACGTGTGCATTCATATATTTTTGTGACATACATATATTTCTTCTATTTCTATTTTTTTCCAATTTTTTTTTTTGATAAAGCTAAACTATAATTTATTTCTTTTTCAGATATCTGGTCATATTTCCATATTAGTCAACTCTTGTTAAATCCTATCAATTCCTCACAAAATTAAGATGCCTCATCTAATCTAACATTCAATGTATCCATTTTATAAGAACATACATGCAAATTATAACATTTTTCAATATTATCTTGAATCTCAAAGAAATGGTGAAAATAGATAAAAGAACTAACATCCAATGTTTGGAATCAGATATAATTTGTTTGATATTGTACTTATACTTTATCCTTCAATATTTAAAATATAATTTATATAAAATCAACTAGTTCTAAAAAACCAAATCTATCATAAATTTATAGATCCAACAGTGAATCAAGTGCATAATGCAAGTATTTACTCAATAATATGATATTGTATTCACATAATTATTCATTTTATGATATGTATCATTATCAATATCTATCCATCATGATCCCAAGGCTCTATATGTCATCTTCCCATGAAAGCATATCAAATGGTACTCATATACCCTAAGTGTGTTGAAAGGCTACTTCCAAACTCCTGCCACAACTCACTAAGGTACAAAGCGATAGAAATCAAAATCCAATCACATAACTCCACTACCAGGTAACACTTTATCCATTTTCTATAATTTGGTATTACAAATTCAATATCATGCACTTGGCCTTATCAAGATTGCCATATGTCCCATAAAAAATATACAACGAAAAATAAAAATTAGCATAAATAGTTGATTTAGTTTGTGCCCATCCCATAAAGTGTTACATATTAATTCTCATAGCCATGGGATCTCTCTAGATCATCAAACAAAACCGTCTGTCTCAACCCATTAGTGGACTCCATATCAATCACCACCTCACAATATGCAACAAATTCATTAGTTAGAATCATAACATCACTACCTCATAAAAAATAATCCACTTGATAATCTTTTCCTGTCATCATGAGAACACTACAACATTGTTATCACAACATCTTGAATAATAAAACACTACATTCCATCACTAATATCGCATAATAAAAACTTCATTCAATAACCACATGTTAATATATCATGAATGGTATCATAATAATATAACGTCAACATATATGTATCAAATGCATAAAATTACATCAGTATAATAAATGGAACCGCGTGCTAAGAGAAATATATAACTTAACATTATAATTATAATAAAAATCTCAATACATATCACATGTAAAATCACAAATCATTATTAAATAATCATACTAGAAGTGTCAAACTCTAATCAAGATACTAATTATTTTCCAATTAATATTTCCCCTTATTCTAATAAGATACATCCAATTCACAACACATATATTGTCACATTACCTACATCCTCAAAATTTCATATTTTTTTTATTTAATTACACCATTAAATATTTAAGTAAACATCATCATCCGGGGCCTTAATATTTATTCATGTATTCTTTCATGCATAGGTGAAATATATTATTAAACTATTACTAGCCTTACCATAATTTTATAAATCATTAATATCAAAATTAAATCCAATGTTTTATTTTCATTACTTTACATCTTTAACTATCCTTTCTAATACCACTATACCCAATAGCATGTAAACACGATTTCATTATTTTTTAATTATTTTATCATGACTAATCCACTTGCACAAAAAGATGGTTGAGCCCTAGCGATTTAATCATCACCTAGTAATTATCATTAAGATTGACTCATCGCATCACATTGATATTTTAATACCACCTTATCTCTTTTATCATAGATCTGTGGTTATTCAAGTTGTACTAGGGATTTTACTCCCTTTTACTTTTGGCTTCCTAGATACTATGACAGGTTTATAATTTCAAACAATTGCAATTACTACAACCATTATCATCTGCAAAATCGTTTATATGTACTTTTTGTGCTTTTGCAATAGCCTTTGATATATACTTTGTGTACTTTCACAATAACCTCTTCCAATGTCAATGGCACCAAATTTATAAGTTTTTCAACATGAAATATTAATATATTATGGGTCCACTTATGAAATGAGTGTAGGTCAGTAACTTACATCATATATTAGTCGATTATCACTTCTTCATTTTTTATTTATGGATAACACTTCTTACTTCTCCATTTTTTATTTATGATTTATGGATAATTATGGATAACACTTCTTACACCTTATGTGGGGTGCTTTCTCATTAGTGTGCATCGTTTATTAGTCCCTGCCCTCCGGGCCTGGCAGGGACTATAGTAGTCGGTTTTGGCCGGTTACTATTAGTTCTACACGCGAATCCATAAAAAACTGTATTCATTAACCTAAGTTGAAACTTTATATTTCATAAATCACTTTTTTTAAACCAATACGAAATCTCTACAGCTATTTGGACCAATAAGAATTTTCACCATCTTATTTGGCCTCATATCGAGGCCAGGGTCTTGCCAAACTTAGGATAAATCTTGATTTAAGATATGGATTCAATCAATTTTTTGAACATGGGAACTAATGCTAGCATTGCATTAGCATTAATTCGCTAACATTAAATGTTGACGTGAGATATCAGTGAACTTTATAAATTTCTCAAGTGTGCATGCATGTTGAGGTGCCCATCGTTGAAGTTGGCAGCTGGATATGTGTTGTCGAGCATAGGGGCGGTGATCACTTCTTCATAAGAGCCGACCTGCATGGGAGTCTGCCATGCTCCGTTGATCTGTTGCGCTTTGCAGGCAGTGGCTTCTTGCCCATTCTGAAGAAGTTGAGCAATCTCCCTTCGCATTTGCTTTAGCTGAACCTCCTTCTTATTCCTTAGCAATTTAATACGTGGAATAGTCAGCTTCAACGCTGTTTTGTTGTTGATCAAAGCAACCAACAATCAGAATCATAAAAGCCGAAAAGTTTTTAGATGATATCAGGTCAGTCTGGCATATTTTCAAGTTTCTAAATCAAAGATTAATTGGAAATTCAACGATTTCCTGTCGCTAAGCAGTTTCTCAAATTCTTAAAAGGACAAGTCACAAAACATACAATTTTTCATACAATTTATATTTGTGTTAATTCTTTAATTATTCTTCATACTAGTTATATTTGTGTTAGCCATCAGTGACTAGATTTGTTTCGGCTCTGAGTAGTTAGATTTGTGCTATCCACTTATAAATAAGTTCCATATAAAAGCTTTCCGGCATAATACTAAGTGATACATTCCGAACACAGTGACTTATATTAATGAAGATCATGTTGCACATATTTATGAATTTACTTCTGGGATTATGGTCAAGCCTAACTTATATTATTCAACCTATGAAACCAAGCATATTGATACCTAATAAATCTGAACTAAACAAATTTTAATCTTACCACACAAGTCGCTTGTCCAATAGTTAGGTTCTTCACATGTTTTTTCATGCGAAATACCAACGACATTAAAAAGCACTGCAAAATTTCGTACGCACAGGAAAATCTTTAGCCTGTCGAATGCAATGCTGTAATGGGCACCAAAAAAATCAATTTAATGATAAGATATGAAGGCATCTGAGGTCCTACCAGACTTGAAAGAACGGACTGTCAGACTACATGCCATGATTGTCAGATCTATTCTAATTCTTCTGAGTCGTTTGGTTTTAATCCTTAACAGAATAAATAAGCAGGTAAAAAAAACTGAAAATTTAGCTTAATTCAACCGGGCAGCGGATAGCAATACTAAATCGGAAAACGAAGTAAATATCTGTAAAGCTAGCATCAAATAGTAACTTTTTAAAGGAATGACAGAGAACTGTAAACAAAAGAAGTACAACGATGCTGTTATGTAATAAACCCATAGACTAGCTGGAATACATGACTGGAAAACACTCAAGTATTGTACTCACCTGAACAGTACATAGCAGATAGTAGCAACAACGCAAACACGAGCAGACCAACACTGAAAGAAGGTCATTTCCTCTGCAGAAAACAAAAAATTACAGAAGAAATCAAAGGGGAGAGCAAGGAAAATCCGAAATTTAGCAAAATTTTGTGCCTCTGGAAGCAGAAATTGATTTATAACAACAACGATGGCAATCGTTCTTACATGCTGCTTGACACCTGCTTAAACAGCACTATCGGTAGAACAACACGCCCCGTGCTTCGGCTTAGGCAAACCAGATCGGCTTCTCGAAAGCGCAGCGAAAAAATAATCCACTTAATGCTATGTACAAGGTACCCGCAGGAGAGACCCCCTATAGCAAAGCCAAACATCTTCAGGTTAACTTTTCATTCTTATTTTGTCCATTTTGCTTCGAGCAAGCTATTTTATTCATGACTTTTCTGTGAGGGTTCAGAATGTTTAAATTTTGCCGATGCAGGTCGTGGAAAAGTATCCGGCTGGCGCCATCGCATTGTTCTGGGAAGCTACTAATGCTTGGGACAGAATTGACAGCGCATTGAAGGACATGGCCGTGGTGATGAATCAGCAGAACCGGCCACTAGAAGCCATCAAGGCCATTAAGTCTAGCAACAGCGCAAACACGAGTTTCAAATCGCTGTTGCGAAGGAGGTTCCTGATTCATGTCCTACAGAACAACCCTGAATTTCGTAATCCTGCCTCCAGGTCTAAACCAAACTTGCTTCAGGAATGTACCTTCCGTGGGCTATAGCACTCAGAAGACAATCTGTGCACAGACAGAAGCCGCTTTGCCTTTCTGATTCTCCTCGTTCATGCGATTTATTTCTCGCAGTATGGTCATCTGTATGAATTACAGGGCGTTTCATAAGAGTCTCTTTCTGTGCTGTTGCATTTAGAGAAGGCCGGCAAAGAAGACGATGACTTATCCTGCGCCACGTTTTTCTCATGCGTCATGGTTGAAATACTTGGACTCCATGCATGCCGCTATGCTTTACTTATAGCTTGACCTCACCAATATCCAAAGTTTTCTTCGTTGATATCTATATTTACAATGTTAGTCCTAGCACTCATCATGTTACTACAATCCGTTTTTATAGAGTTGGCACTCTAAATGTATTTAGAAAATATTAAAAATTAAAAATTGATAATTAGAATACATGAATGTGAAAAGATATTCGAGAGTATAATACGCCATGTTAATGTAATCTTTATAAACGTTTTTGTATAAATGAGCATCTTAAAGCAATGTTTGACTATTGGTAGAACTTAGCTTCACACTGAAGGCACGTGAAGAGCCACGGTGAAGGCAAACCCAACCGATATTTAACAGCGTGTACATAGTGGGCTTTCCTCCCACTGATAAATGACTGACCAAGTAAATCACGGGTGTTTGTAAGAAACCCATAAACTACTATGCACCGTGTTAGTCCCTTCTTGATAAACTACTATGCAACGTGTTTGGCTGCCCTTATCTTGATTGCAGATTCACTTAACATACTTATACTGATCGTTCTGATTCTCTTTTCCCTGCTGGTTGTGGTTGTGTTTCTCAAAAGAGCCCAGAACAGAGAAAGGAAGGAAGAATGAGAGCAAGAGTTCTCGCCACATAGATTCCCATACAAGTAACTACGCCAGATTCGACCCTCGACTGGAGACGACTTGCATTACAGTTCGCCCTTCTGGTCTTTCAAAGCAGCCTTCAAGAGCTTATTTCTTCCAGTTTTTCCGACCTCTTCCCATTCTGGTATGGACTGAAAGGAAATGAAATCACGGTCTCGGCAGTCTGCAGTCGGGTAGCTCCTTCTTTATCACTGGTAAACTCAAGGGCTCACTCTGAATTAGACGATGGCTCCTTAAATGGCCATCAATGGCTTCCTCGATGACTAGTGTCGTGTCTCCCTATGATTTACATGGTAGAATCCGTTGAACGTTCTGCAGTTGTCATTGAAAGTGCTGGCAAGGGTTTCAACCTTGGACGCTACAGAAATGCGGAGAAATTGCTGACCTAATAGATTCTAGCAATATCTATGTATACAAACATTGTGACATGAATGAAAGTGGAAACTCATTCCTGTGTCCCACCACGCCTCAGTTCCTGTCTGGTGTTATGGCAGATTTGGACGAAGGCATCCATGCACATTTTTACTGAAATATATTTGGAGGTTAATTATAAACTGCAATGCCAAAGTTTCACTATCACAATACCTATGTTAGACATCAGACGCCGTGGATGGCGGTACGCCTGAGGAATCGAATGCTAATCCTCTCATTCCAACATTTCGCATACCATGTGTCGATCACATGTGCAGGGGAGGCTGCTGGTGGCGCATACCATGTGTCGATCACGTGTGCAGGGGAGGCTGCTGGTGGCTGGACCAGCTAGGCAGGGACTAGCTGCCATGCAGCCTCTCTTGTTTCATTTTCAAAAAGGTAGACAATGGTTATCCTTAATAATTTAAATCCTAAATCATTTTTCTTTTTCTAATTTACCCTGAGCTATTAAGACAGTTAATGATTCCTTATCTTGATCTCTTATAATTATATGGTTTATCCCTAGAACCTTCATCAATCATCTTTTACGATATTATAGGTTTCTCGTGTCACTTAATCTATATTATTAAAAAATATTGTTTCTTGAGTTAGAAACCTTTAATTCTTTATACTAAATAATTATTTATTTTCCAAATTCCATACTAGTTTCAATATCTTAAAGTTCCATGTCTACTGATAAATGGAAACTTCTTTAGTTTTTTGAATTTATAAAACATATTATTAGATTGAATTAATTTTGACTTTTAGCAAGGTTTCCTTTACTCCATTCTTAAATTCACGCATGTTAAAGTGTTGTTATTTTCCTTTACTCCATTCTTAAATGCACAAATGTTAAAAGTGTTGTTACTATTCTCGAAATTGGGTATATGGCCCTATAAGCAAATTCAGTAAAGTAGGTTGTCAAATATAACAATGTAATCCTCTTGGTTCATTTGAGTGTTGTAGCTATTAAAATTTGTTTCCACATATTTCTTATCCACATCCTTCATGCCTATGTTTACTCTAACGACCTTTTTATTCATGCATATCTTTTAAGGACATTAATCACCTTCAACCCACACTTAACTCAACATTAGCATTTTGTAAAGGAGTTCTAAACTCACATGACATTATTTGTTCTTAACAGATTATTTTTTTTCCTTTTCCAACCATCTTCAAATGGAAACATCATTAACTACTTTTTACTTTTCCTCCCCTCTTCAAATGGAAGCATCATTATAGGTTTATAAAAGAGTTCTAAACTCACATGACACTATGTGTTCTTAGTTGGTTAAACATTTTTTACTTTTACTCCTATCTTGAAATGGTAACGTCATTAGACAAATATTTACCAAATAAAAATGGATCACCACTCAATGATAACCGTGAATTGATATTTTTTCTCATTCATTAAATGTGGTTTCTCATTTAGGTAAATGGTAGGGAGATCCATGAAGTGGTGGAGTCATCTAGAAAATTGCAGGAAATGTGGAGCAGTCTCAATGCAAACATTATTTCTTTGATCCCCGAGGCAAGAAAATATTACCCTAATGGATTTCGACCCGTTGATTTATGCAATGTTATTTATAAGGTCATATCAACTACTATTTTAAATTGGTTGAGACATCTTCTAAAGGAGCTCATATTGTCAGAACAAATAGCTTTTGTGGAAGGAAAATAGATTTGAGATGGTATAATTGCAAACCATTAGTTAATAAACTCTTTGAAGAGTTTAAATAAAATATGTATGATGATTAAACTCGATATGTATAAGGATTACGACTAAATTAGTTGGGATTATATGTAGCGGGTTCTTTATGCTTTTGGTTTCTCCTGACACTCGATTTCCTAAGTGTGATTTCTTATTTCAACAACTGTCTTCTCCATCTTAATTAATGGCTCCCCTTCTAGCACCATGAACCCATCGCATGGTCTCAATACGGGTGGCCCATTGTCTCCTTTTCTATTTTTTCTGGATATGGAAAGGCTTGGGCTTCTTTTGTCAAACTCCTACTCTACAGCAACTATCAAATATATATGCATTTTTTGTGATGATCTCCCTATGACTGACCAAAAATTTGATGACGATCTTCTTTTTGTTTAGACAACCAATTCACAGAGAATTAAAATAGGTCCATTCTTTGTTATAAAATTTTGTTAAAGCCTAAGGTACCCTTATAAATAATGAGAAGACCACTCGGCTCTTTTTTAATGTCAAAGAGTCAATACAACGCCATTTGACCAATGTCTTGGAATTTTGAAGGGCCTCTCTTCCTTCTAAGTATCTAGGAGTAGCTTTACTATTAAATGCAAAAAGAGTTTCTTACTATTAGGATCTTTTTTTGAAACTCAAAAAATGGTAAACAATTGGGAATTTCGTCGTTGAATTTCGTAGGGAGATTAGTCCTCTCTAAGGCAGTCTTGTAGGCCATTCTGCTCTATCATATGACATATATTCCAATTCCAAAATAAATATGTGTGAATTTGAGGGAAATATGGCATGATTTCCATGGTGAGGTTCAAAAAATGAAAAATGATGGTCTATGGTTGCTTGGGATACATTGGTTTTGCCTCAATTCGCTAGGGGACTTAGTTTACAAGACCTTGAAACTTAGTGCGGCCTTAGGGGTTGAAACTTGGGTGGAGATGGGTGTTAGGTGGTAATGAGTTATGGAAACGAATTTAGTCAAAAAAAATGTGTCTCTCATGTCTAAGGAAGAGAGGTTTACCTTTGATTCAATTGTTATAGGTTCACACTTATGGAAATGGGCTTAGGAGGCTAGAGAGATATTGATAAAGGAGGCATTTTGGGAGATTAAGAATCGGAAATAAGGTCTCTTCTGGGAAGAAGCATGCTAGTAGCTACTATTCCTAATCTGAGAGTAAATATCTTCACATTTTATGGAATTTTACCACAAGTTTGGATACATTGTTGGTCAAATATTACTAGCAATTAGAGCAATAAACTCACCTCTAGAGGAAGTACATGTCTTAGGAAAATTAGCCTTGCCCATCACAAGATATTCCTTGCGAAAGTCCTCAACAAGTGCTCCTTCAATGCAGTGCATGTTTATCACATGATATGGATATTTGGAGATCGGGTAGGCGATCAATTGGCATGTTTATTTTGAAGGAAGATTACTTATTTTTTGTAGGGCATTGTTGTTTGGAGAAAGACATCACCTGGAATAAAACCTAGACCATGTCATTGGAAAAAAAATATATCTCTTCCTATGGTTGGTTGGAAGGAATAGGCTACTAATTTGGGATCATATAAGTAAAAAATTATTTGAAGGTCCATATCTTTGTCTCATGTGTTATCGGGTGGAGGAGACTAATAATCACCTTTTTTCTTTCATTTGATTTTGCGTAGGGTCTATGGACTATTATTTCCTTTGTCTTCAACAACATAGTAAATTGTCAACATAAATTAGTGGTATTAGTTTCTTAATTGAATTTCTCTTTTTTCAAGAACCCCATACTTAACAAGTCCAAATTTGTGGAAGGAAAGGACTGTCAGGATCCTTAGAATTAAGTGGTGTTTTCCTTGCAATTACTTAATCAAATGTTGATTGGAAGGTTGATGGGGTTGAAGTAGTGCTTTTGTAAAAGTTAAATTTTGATCTGCAAATGACCTCTCATAAAGAATCAATGTCTTTGGTTCCATATACATCCTGAATTGTGTCCTTCTCCCCTTCACCAAAAGGTTTTCTCAAACTCAATTTTGATGGGGGATCTAAGGGTAATAATGGTATTTCTGGCTCTAGAGGCGTATTTTGATATTGTAACTCTATCTCTTTGAGATTCTTTTCTCAGAGTTATGGGTCTACAAGTATTAAATTGGCAGAGATTTGGACAGTACAGAGAGGCATACACATTTCTATTTGTACAGATCTTCAACTGTTGTAGATTTATGGAGATTTGAAGATTTCTATTTAGTGTGAACAAAATATTTTAAATAGTCAACCTCTAGGTAAGATTGTGAAAAGTTGGTGGATGGAAAGTTTTGCTGGTAGTTTTAACATCTCGTTATGAAACTGGAATATTTTATTGTCCATCGCTCTCGAATATCAACTAATAAAGTTTCTGATTTTCAGGCAAATCTTATTTGTCATTTTGGATATTTTGATTTGGATGAGTATTGGCCTCGCACTGGATTAAAAATGGATTTAGAGCCCCTCTAGGTTTTATTGGAGGCAAACAATTTTATCCCCAATGGGGGCGTTTCTTAGCATGCAACAAACAACTTGTATTGTGTGCTCCCCTCACACATGTCCTCTTGTTGTTATGGAATGGTAGTGTGTAGTTAATTTTATAGTGTTCAATGCATGGGATGGTTGTGGCTTTAAATTCCCAAGCATTAGGGCTTAGCTGGTATAAACACTCTATGCGGAAGGATGCAAGGAATTATACTTTCCCTCCAATTTTGGTTTCTTCCTAGTAGCATATTCCTTCATTCCTTGTTTGCAGCAATGGTTTTCATGATCCTTTAGTCTTTCAAAAACATGGTTCTTCCATTGTATGTTGGTAAGTCTCATAGGTATAAAATATTTTCTATGGCACCTGCATTATTAATGTGGTAAGTTTGTCTTTTTTATTCTTGAATCTTTGAGAAAATGTTTGTTACTCAGGAAGGTATTTGTGATTAATGGTGTCATTTTGTTTCAAAAGAACTTTTTGTTTGAATATATAACACTTTCCTTTCTATGTCCTTTCATTTTGTACAAAAGCCTCATTAGTAGGAGTATGCAAATGAATTTCAAGATTTAATTCAAATTTTAGGGTTGGTTTATAGTGTCAATGTGTCAATTCTCATTCTTAGGAACTCTTGTTTGCTTTATTTTCATTGTGTTATGTCACTACAATGTGGTATTGTTTATTATTTCCTTGCTTTCGGTCCTATAGCATGTTATGTGGGTTTATGAGTCCTCTATTTTGCTATTTCTATAGTATTATTGATAAATTTTCTTCTTGTCTTTATCCACAGTGCTGTTTGGAAACATTCCTCATGCCTCCTAGGAAAAGAATGAGTTGTAGAAGGGGTGGTGGTAGTAATATTGGGCACAAAATGGTTCATCCTTTTGCCTATGACTTGGTTGCACCATTTTTCAATGTTGTTCCTTTGGAGGATTGAAAGGAAATCTTGTTGATGGAGATGAAAGAGTTTATGGATCGACCATATCACCTAGACTCTGAATTGGTAAGAAAGGATATGAAATGGGTCCCTAAACTTTTCCAGTCCCAAAAATGGAGACGCCATTCTCTGAGTCCTTTATTGCTTCACCAACAAATGGCCACACTATTGTGCCTTATTTTTAAGGAAAAACAATTAGAGACATATAATGTTTTTTCTTGTTAGGAAGACATTAAGTGTATGTTGAGAAACTAATGTGTTTTCTTGGATAATGTAGATAAACTTCTGGTCCATGTGGAAATCGTTTTGGTGAGTGAATCTCCTTCTAGTGATCTTATAGATCCTCTGCGCGATAATGCTCAAACACTTGCCTTGATTTATTCATATCATGACTAGAAATGGAGGTTTCAAAATTATGGGTCCTTGATGGAGGTTGTTTTCTTTGAGATGCATTAGTAGAATGGACAAATATTTTCAAGAAGAGTCGTCTTATTCCCTATGACAATGCAACTTCTGGTATATTGTGTACACTCTTCATGGCCTCAGTTTGGTTTTGGGTTCCCTCTAGGTAATATGGAGGATATCCTAATGCATAATTTTCTAATTGATGATGTCAATGTACCACTGTGTGATGTATTTGGCTATAAGTTTGGTGGCAATACTGAATTGTCTTTTATAGATTAGCTGGTTATTTGTTTGTTCTTGAGATTTTTCTCTGCTACTTTTTCATTTAGGTTAGTTGGTATAGTCATGAGCAATCTTACTCTACTATTATTAAATTAATTTAGTAGATCTCTGTGTCAACTCTATAAACTAATATAAACTTCTTTTAATTATAAATGCAATTGATAATAATTTACCAAAAGAGACACAGTTTTACATTCTCAATTTTTTTTCTATCACTTCATATATTCTATATTTATATAAATAAATTATCTCAAAATATTCAAAAAAACTATTAATAAATTAAAAATAATTAATATTAATTATATATATAGATTTTTATATTTTAATCACATAATTATCTTGATTTATTCACATGTATGCACTTTCATACACATTTTACCCTACCACGAGGCATCCCTTTTATCTTTCATATATTTTTATCTCAAAAATATAAAACATATACATCTTATTTATATCCTCATAACAGATGTTATATTTAGTATATAACAAAATAAATTTATTTTAAGCTCACTTTTGGTTCATTTATTTATGGCTTTGAAAAATATTGCCTTCTTTTGTTTCATTCATAACGATTTAAACTTTACATATCCTGATTTATAAAATACTTCGTAAATCGAATATTAAATTCCCCATAAACTTAAAAGAAGGGAATTTTCAAATTTATTGAAAACAATAAACACATACATTATTATATCATCATATTCATATTTCATAAATCATCATTTAGTCACTTTAAATATCAACAAAAAGAATGAAGAACACTGTGGATTTTCCGAATTCAATTTCCCAAAAACCACTCCAGAGAAACCTACAAACTAAGAAAGTAATTATTTTTACGAGAAAGACTATTGTGTCATATTCCAGGTTGTTTATCTTCAATTTTCAGTAATTTACATGATATTTATTTTCCATTTCTAATCTTTAGTAATTTTTAATTATGTAACGCGTTTTAATAAAAAGTTTTACTATAAGGTTGAAAATATCAGCTCCCTAAACTAAACCAAATCTATGGTCTAGAACCTATATGATTATAGTACAAAAAGATCATATTTCTTTATTTTTATTTTTTAAAAATTAATACATAAAATAAAATTGTTAGACCAGGAGGTAACTCCTCAAATGTAATTGTATTATTCATTCAAGTTGTTTATTATTATATACAAGAGGGAGTGACTATTCAATTTATCTCTCAATGATTCTCCATTTCCTCTATTATTTATTTACACTAATTACAGTTGTTCGTCTCATCCCTATAATTAGGTGTCAACAATCCCCCCTTAATCTGAAGGGATATTGGTGAGTCCAAGCGTTTTGAATATTTCAAGCTTTTCTCTTCCAAGCACTTTGGTGAAGATGTCTACAATCTGCTCATTAGTGGAACAATGGCGCAGATGGATTGTTTTGGCCTCAACATGATGTCGAATCAAATGATATTTTGTATTGATGTGCTTCGTTCGATCATGGAACTTTGGGTTCTTGGCCAACTTTATTGCTGAGGTATTGTCAATCATGAGTGGAATCGATTATACTTTTTTTACCTGCAAATCTTCAAGAATTTTCCTAAGCCACACAATTTCTTTTGTTGCCTCAACTGCTGCGACATATTCTGCCTCTGTTGTGGAATCTGTTGGAACTAATTGTTTGCGTGATCTACAGTAGACAGCTCCTGATCCAAGACTCATAGCATAACCCAAAGTATATACCCCAGTTTCTTTGTCTCCATCGAAGTCGAAATAAGAGTATCCAATCAAGCTGAAGTCACCCACCTGTGTATACTTGATTCCAAAGTCTTGAGTTCCCTTTAAGTACTTTAAAACTCTTTTTGCAGCAGACCAATCTCCCTCACTAGGATTTTGCATAAACCTGGAGAAGGTTCCAACAACAAACAGAATGTCTGGTCTGGTAGTAGTTAGGTAGTTGAGACTTCCAACAAGCTGTCTATACTTTGTTGCATCCTCAAATTATTTTCCTTCAATGGATGTGAGCTTTAAGTTTTTCTGCATTGGAGTAGTTAGAGGATTGCATTCAGTCATGCCAAATCTGTTCAACAGATCTCCAATGTACTTCTTTTGAGAAAGGAATATGGACGTCAAATGTGGAGTTACTTCAATACCAAGATAGTAATGAACATATCCCAAATCAATCATTTGAAAACCTTTCCTCAATTTCTTCTTTATGGATGCAATGTAGCTTTCACTGTTCCCTGTCATGAAAAGATCATCTACATATACCACAAGATATATAATTGTTTTGCCAACCTTCTTGATAAACAAAGTTTCTTCATCAATATTATAATGTTTGAAATTGAGTTTCAGAAGATGCTTAATTATTTTTTCATACCAGGCTCGCAGTGCTTGTTTGACACCATACAAGGATTTCAAAAGTTTGCTTACTTTATGTTCATGTCCTTTTACAACAAATCCTTCAAGGTGGGACATAATAACATTCTCTTTTAGATCTCCATTCAAGAAAGCAATTTTTACATCCATTTGATGAACTTTCCAACCGTTCTAAGCTGCTAGGGCAAAGAGTGTCCTGATGGTAGCCCATTTTGTTGTGCGGGCAAAAGTCTCCTCATAATCAACCCCTTGCTTCTATGCAAAACCTTTTTCCACAAGCCTAGCTTTGTGCTTTTCAAGTGAGACATCAACTTTATACTTGTTTTTGTAGACCCACTTGCAGCCAATTGGTTTGGTTCCCAATGGAGGATCAACCAACTTCCAAGTGCCATTCTTTATCAAGGCATCATACTCCTTTTGCATTGCTTCTTTCCATTCATAATGAGAAGCAGCTTCTTTGAAGGAAGTTGGTTCAAAATATGTAGACAAATTCAATTCACAATCATAAGAAACATCCATATCAATAGGTGAATCAAAGTCATCTACATCACCTCCATTTTGTCGAGTAGAATTTCTACTTCCTATCTTTCCAACCTCATCAGGATGAACATTTTCAAGTGTCTTTATCAGCCACTTTGGGGGATCTTTCTAAGATGGTGCAGGTTGCTCCGTTGATTAAGTTTGGATTGAATCAAGATTGAGAGTCCCAATTTTGTCAATCACATCACTCAAAGTATCATCCGTTGTTGGAGTTTCATGCGGGGTAGAGAGTTCTTCAGAAGAAGATTCCAGAAGTTGATCTAGTATAGGAATCCCCCCTTCAAGATGTGGAATCTGATTATCAAATTCTTGAAATGATTTTGCAATTGCAAATCTATCCAAGCGATCAAGTTGCCTCTCAACAACATTGTTAGTTTTGGATGATTCAATAAAGATTACATCTCTAGATACAACAAACTTTTTATTGACTTCATCATAGACACAGTATGCTTTGGAGTTGTTTGAATACCCTAGGAAGATACACTTACGACTTCTTACACCACGTTTGTTTCTATGTACCTTTGGTATTAAGGGATAACATGTGGAACCAAAGACCCTGAGATGCTTTACCGAAGGAATGTGCCCATACCACATTTCATAAGGAGTCTTGTTTCTAATAGCATTAGATGGACATCTATTCTTTACATATACAACACATAGAACTGCATCAGCCCAAAACAATTTTACATTTTTGAAAAACATCATGGAGCGCACCATATTTAAGATTGTCCTATTAATACTTTTAGTTACTCCGTTCTGTTGGGGATTATAAGGCACAATTGTTTGATGTTTGATCCCATGTTGGTGAAGATAGTTTTCAAATTCATTTGAAGTGTATTATTTTCCATTATCAGTGTGAATCGAGACAATATGAGATTGTGCATCATTTTCAATCCACGTATGAAAATTCTTGAATCTTTGAAAAGCATAAGATTTGTTCTTAAATAAATAAACCCAACACATTCTGGTGTAGTCATCAATAAATGTCATCATATATTTATTTCCATTTGTGGAAGGAACAGGCATTGGACCACATAAATCCCAATGAATGAGTTCAAGTTTTCTATGTGCTCTGGAATGTGAATCATGAAAATATTATTTTTTATGCTTTCCTAGAATCCAAGCATCACATTTCTTAAGTTTCCTAGGAATTGTAGGCAAACCAGTAACACCATTTTTCTTCAACAAGCGGAGGTTGTCATAGTTCAAGTGTCCAAATCTAGTATGCCATAATAAAGTTGATGGAAATGTACCTTCTTCATAACGAGAATTGTATGAGAAATTTTGTGCATGAGCAGAGGTATGCTACAGCTTGAGAAGCATTTCTTCTTCTATCCCCGTCATGACAAGTGAGTGTTCTAATGCTTTTCTCACCTCAAGCTTGCCATCAAACATATGAATGGAGTGTCCTTGCTGGCGGATGTGGACCAAGGACAACAAGTTTCTCCTCAGCTATGGGAGATATAAAACATGATGCAAAAGAAAGTCTGGAAGACCAGGCAATTTAAGCTTGATTGTACAAACACCTGATGGCTTGAGTTTTGATTTGTCTGCAAAGTATACTACTCCATCAACATTGTTAGTAAATTCTTCAAAAGAATCTCTTCTAAAATTCATGTGGAAAGTTGCTCCTGAATCAAGCAACCAATCATTTTTCCAAGAAGCAAGTGAAGCATTAAATAAGTCATCATTTACTCCAATATTAAAGTGTGCCACAACATAGTGAGCAGATTCAGGTGATTTACCTTTCTCTTTGTCATCAATTTTACCTTTGGGTTGGTTTCTTTCGTGCTCAATTCTGTCCCAAGGCAACTTCCATGTGGATGCATCATGTGATCCATCTCTTTTGCAGTGTATGCAGTGAAAATATGACTTTTCTCCTTAAGAGTGTCTACCACCCCTGCCTCTAAAATTTCTTCCTATTCCTCTTCGACCACCTCTTCCTCTGGAAGAATATTGAGCAATATTCTTCTCTCTATGTGCAAGGCACATAGCCTCTTAAAAATACTGAGGAGTTTTCTTCTTCCCAAAATCTCTTTCTTTCAACAAAATTTTTAACAAGGGAGTCAAAGGTAATGTCTTTTAGGTTTCCATTTGCTTGCAATGACTCAACATAATTTGACTAAGTGGGATAAAGTGCCTTGAGAAAAGCTATCAGAGGAATGTCCAATTCAACAATAGTGACTTTGATATCATGTATAATAGTTTTTACTTCTGATGCAAGAGAAAGACGATCATCATTTTGTAATTCAAGGGTGAACAATTTAATCATGAGTTAAACAATTTCAAGTGCAGAGTGTTAGTCATAAAATTCCTTCAGTTTTTGTAAGGCTTTGAAAGCATTTGAAAATGGAGAAATATGGTGACTCACCTCTTGATTTACTGATGTTACAATCAATGCATAAGCCTTGCTGTTCTTATTTTTCCAAATGGTGAATTCCTTGTCTGAGGTAGGTTGTTCTGGCTCTTTATCTTCATTTCTTACTCACACTTCTTTCCACAACTCATTAAAGATGAGAGTATGTTTGATTTTCTGAGACCACTCAGGATAATTTTCCTTCCCATTGAGGACCACTCCCACAATAGATTTAATGATGGAATTTTTTTTAAATATACTTCTACTGCCAGTAAGCTATAAGAAATTGCACTTATGCTTGTAAGAAAAAACTACAATTTTAATGTATATAACAGAGGTATGGGCATGCTCACAAAACCCAATAGTTGAGTACATATGTAAGGCTTCCACTTCAAAAGGTCTGATTTAGAGATGGTCCACACAAAAATTGAACCTCAATTTCTAACTATTAACAAAGCACACATTCTGGACCTGTATCTCTGATGAAAACAAGCACATTTTTTATAAAATAAAATGTCTCTTTCAAAATTCACCAGTACAAACCACTTTAAAAAAATTCCTATAAAGGACTCAAATAAAATGCCTCTTTCAAAATTCACCAATACAACCCACTTAAAAACATATCAGAATAGATAATAAGGCATGTACTCTACACGTTTTCTTCACCGTCAATCTGAAAGTCACGGTCTAAAACTCTGTGTCAAAGAAAGTACCCATGAGATTTCTTTTCAGGGAAGGTGGAGGGCTAATACCATGGAGCAATCGCTTCACATAACCAGCCGAACATCTGCAGCAGTTGCCAGAGAGGGGAAAACCTGCAGAACCATTATCAAATTCTTGATAGAGGCACACCTGTGGAGTGGTTGCAAGAGGTCAATTCTGCAAAATAGGCAGAATAGACAGAATGGGCTTTGATACCATGTCATACAAGGAGGTAACTCCTCAAATGTAATTGTATTATTCACTCAGGTTGTTTATTATTATATACAAGAGGTAGTGACTGTTAAATTCATCTCCCGATGCCTCTCCATTTCCTCTATTATTTATTTACACTAGTTATAGTTGTTCACCCAATCC
>APFE030619733.1:1090-19215 GCA_000404065.3 Pinus taeda
GTTACCTCTACCTCCTCCATTATTTCCTCCTCCACCTCTACCTCTACCTCTACTTCCTCCAAGTCCAGTTTCTCTTTCTTTTGCCATGGTGGTTTCTTCAGAGACCTCAAAGTTCTCTGGTTCCTCTACTAAGGGTGAATGAAGAAGAATTTCTCCTTCTTCTTCAGGTGATTCTATTTCTTCAATTACAACTTGTCCCCTTGTGGAAGAAAAGAAAGAATCTATTTCGGATTCAATAGATGGTATGGGAGAGTCTACTACTGCCTCTTGGACTCCAGGAATCCTAGAGCTAGGAGTATGAGTTGGAGATGATGAAGGTGTCTCTTGCCTATTTCTTGAAGTGGATGGAGTTGTGAAAATCAAACTTCTAGCTCCAGCTAAAAACCTTCCCCTAGAATCTCTTGCTCTATGCATATCATTTTTATTTTTTCTTCAAGTTAGGATAATAATTCTTTTTTCTGATCTTCCAGGTCACTCTAGGTGCAAGAAGAGAGCATACTCAAAGAACTATTAAACCAATAACTTTCTCTTTTCTGATCCTCCAGATCACTCTAGGTGCAAGAGGAGAGCATACTTTGAGAGGTTATTAATTTTCCTTTCTTGAAATTTTCTTGTTTTTATCTCTTTTTTTAGAATTGGCTACCCAATTTTCACTTCCTCGGCAACGGCGCCAAAATTTTTGGTCAATTTAGTGTTGTCTAAATTGCTATCATAATTTGTCAACCCGGGGCTCGTAAGCTGATGAAGTGAAGTGTACAATATATACTTAAGTAGCCTTTCCTAGTTCTTTTTGTCGTTTTTAGTTTATGTCTAAATTATATTCCTAATATGATGTGATGAAGTTATAAACAAGTGAGTGAATGTGTGTGTATGTGATGATTTCTAAATGCTTCTTAAATTCTAAAGAGATAACTTGAATAATGACTTGAAATGGAATTAAAGCATCAAATGAAAGCAAAGCATTAAACAAAAGACTAATGACACTAGTCCAATACCTTTACTGCTGATATAAATGAAAATAATATTTACATGAACTCTGCTAAAAGCAAAAACATTACTCTAGTAATCCAAAAATTAAATGACAAATCACACTACTTATTCTCCCTTAACATTCTGCCTTTAGCTGAATTAATCATGTGAAAAAGAAGAGTTAGGAGTGAATTAGCAATATGAGTCTAAAAATTAACAAATCAAGCTGCAGTTGGATAATGTTTTGGTCCCATAAAAGTTAGTGAATTATGATAAACATAACCATTAAGAGATTAGCAACTTGACACAACTTGATAAAGTAAACCAAGTAAAGAAACTAGCTAAGTAAGTAACTAATGAAAATCACAGTAAAAAGTCAGCAGTTGAGATAAGACAACTTCAGATGCCACTAGTACTGAAAAGGATTAAAAGCACACTGTCCTGGGCTCCTAATCAAAGCTGTAAAAACACATTGATCAGTCATGAAGATTACCGAAATGTAAAGCAGCATAATTTAAAAACTGTACATTAATATACATGATCAAATAAAGAAAAAGAAATGTAGAAAAGTAAATTCAAAGGCTACTGTACAATGGTTGTAGCAGACAGGGGCCCTCCATCCACTTCAACCAATTAAAAGATCAGCTACATAGATAGAAACAGAACTGTCTTCTTCAAATTAAATCAACTCATAATAAACACAGTGGGAAGCGTAAAACGCTTTATAAAACGGTCTTCAAAACAGAGTTTACAGCAGCAAAATATTAACTAAATCAGACTAACTATTTAGCGTGTGGAAACACTTTATTTATAGAAAGAACATCAATTGTCCTATGCGTAAACTAGGCTAACTAACAGCTAGGAAAAGGACACGTCCAGCAGCACCAGCACGGATATAGTGAACGGTCATCGTGGTTTAATAAATGTGGTGTTGGATTCTCGTCCCCTGCAATCTTCGTGGCTAAAGGAGAAGCCAGCTGTGACTTACGTGCTCCAACCGAACACGCAGAGCCGTGCCACCATTTGCAACCTTGCCGTTCGACCAGAGCTTCCTCTGCGTTGACCAGGGGTGTCGTCAACCAGTTTGGCTGAGCTGATAGCACACGTACCATGTACACAGTCATACAAACTTGCCCATGTGGCTCTTTTTTCCAAAAGACACCTGGATCATATCAAACAATAAAATGGCTGCGGAATCTGGGATCGGCTGCGGAATCAGAGATCAGCTGCGGAAACCTGTAACAGCTGCGGAATTGCAGCACTTGAACCAAAAATCTAAACCAACAGTCAACCATTAGCACAATTAGCAAATCATGTTAAAAAGTCCTATAATGCAATGAATTGAACAAGTTAATGAAGGAAATGATGGCAAAAGAAGGAAATGAGTATGAAAAGGTTGTTGGGAGGATGGGTAAATGAGTGCAGGTTTGAGGCCCAACAATGGGCTCATAAGAATTCTGATTGAGGAGCAGTTAAAGAAAACCAAGGACACTTGGGAATAATTTCTAACAAGAAACTACTTCCAAGAGCCACCTGAGGCCTCTGGAAGTAGTCCATCAAAAAGCCCAAGGAAAAGTAGGAGGGATAAAAATGTTACAGCCCAAGACTCCCCTCCAAAAGAAATTGAAGAAACTGTTCAAAAAGAGGAAGAAGACCAGCCCAAGAATAAGAAACAAAAGAAATAAAAGGGCAAAATAACCACTCAAAAGGTCTCTCCATCACCTGAGAAATCCTTAGAGGAAGACTACCAGCCTCTGTCAGAAAGGCTAGTAGATCTTAAAGTTGCTACCTTGGCCAAGAAACAGTAGAAAGGGAAACATAGTACAGAAAAGACAAGTACGAGTTCATCCTTGAGAAGGATCTCTCGGCTAAAAGGAAAATGGAAGAAAACCAAGGGAGATCAATCCCACTTTATTGATTTAAGTGAAGAAATACTTGAGAAATCTCCAGAACATCCAAGCCTTGAAACAAGCCCTCCACGAGAGGAAAGTCCCTTTCGGCAAGAAGGAGCAAGCAGTCCTCCTCCACCAGATTTTGAGTTCAGACAGAGAAGATCACCTGAGGTGGACCCTAATCAGCAAGAGGTATACAATTACCTGGAATCCTTAGAAAAATCAGTTGCAGGACCAAGTACTTCTCTGCCACTTGATGCACAGGTTCAATCTCTGAAACAAGAAGTATTTGATCTAGAAGTCATAAATAGACACATAATACAAGAAAATGAAACACTCAAAGAGCAGGGTAAGGTAGACAAAATGGTCCATGATAATACCATGCTTCATTTAGGACTGTGGCAGAAGAAGAATAGAAGACTGAAAAAGAGATGCAAAAAGTTAAGCAGAGCTCTAATTAACCTCAAGTTGAAATGTCTGGTTAGAAAACGAAGGATGAGGATGATGATGGCATCAAAGAAAAAGAAAAGAGGACTAGATGTCCTTGCAGAAGCCTCAAAGCATGTAGATTAAAAGGAAAATCATTCAATTTTGGTTGCATGAGGACATGCAACACCTTCACAGTGGGGGTATGTTGAGCCTCAACCTTGCACCTTCCTCCACACCCTCTTAACCCTCATTCTCCACTCACTTCATTCATCCAGTGGTTAAATCATTATATTATAGTCTAAAAAGGGCTGTTTATATGGTTTTCTGACTATACTGATGTCTGTTGTTTGGTTTAGTTTTTTTTTCATGCAGCTGCGGAAACTTGTCAGTTTCCGCAGCAGCCACAGGTTTCCACAGCCAGCACAGGATTTCGCAGCTATTTTGTTAAAATTTGTGCTCCAGGTGTCCTCTGAAGGAACAAGCTACATGGGCAAGCTCCAGATGGCATGTACATGGATCGTGTCCCTTCGAATCGGCCAAATCATCCATTAGAGGCCGCGGTCAACCAAAGTCAAAGACGAGGCCAACCAAAGAGTTCAGTGGTGGCACGTCACTGTTTTGGGCACATGAGTGATACGTGGCCTAGTTCTCAGCTCACAAAGGCACCAGTGCACCTGGAGATCGTTCCTGAACCGGGAATCTAACAGCCAACCACTCCGAAGATTTAAGAAGCATAACGACAGTTACACTAGATCTCGGTTGGAGAGGTCTACGTGTCTATGGAAATGCAATTAATAGCGCAATAGTTGTTTAGTTAGCTGTAGTATTTTGCATTATAAATAACGCGTTGTTGAATGTTGTAGAGAGACTTTTGATACATGTAAATTCTGAACTGTTTATGTAATTTCCGCGCTGCTGGTTATCTTATCACCCCACTATTTTATATGCTGTTGATTTAAATACATGAGAAGACTTTTCTGAAGATAGCCGTGTGATTACTTGATTGGCTGAAGTGGCAGAGGGCCCCTGCACGCTGAAGCCTTGTAAAGTGTTTGTTTAGTTTCATTATGCTTTTGTTTTATCATTAGTTATACATGATATGTTTTATGTTTCTGTTGTTCATATCTTTACTTTTGTTTTCTTAGAGTTGTAAACTGATCAGTGCTTTTTGCAGGTTCTCTTAGGCAGCCCGGGCAATTTTTCATCTTTTTAATAACTTTTGGCATATGAGATCATCTTGTCCTTCCTGCTAACTTTTATTTTCTGGAGTTTACATTCAGCATTGTCCTTTTCAAGTTGTTATTTGCTTATTTCTTTTTTTGCTAGTTAGATATCATACTGCTTAACAATTTATGATTTCTTTCTGTGGTCAAATGACTATATCAGCAGGAAATCAGAATATTACTAATTGTAGTCTGATTTAGTTGTCATATTACTTACTCATGGTTACTTTCCATAAAGTAGATTGAGCTGAATGGTAAAGGACTAAGAGAGTTTAAGTAGTGTGATTAATTATTTTTTTTGTAATTTACATTTAGTTATCATATTGCTTGGTATGCTCATGATTACTCCCCCAAGGTAGATTGAGATGAGGGGTAAAGTATTTGAAGAATTCAAGTAGTGTGATTAGTTTCTTTTATGAAATTTACTTTATTGAACAATTAAATATCATATTACTTAACTTTTTTATGATTACTTCCCATCAGGTAGATTGAGCCGAAGGGCAAAGGATCTGAAACGTTAGAGTAGTGTGAATTAGCTGCTTTGTTGTAAGTTTGAGTTGTTTTCCAAGTTTTTTCTTTCTTTTCATTTTCAGCAGCAAGGATACTAGGCCATTGTCATTAGTTCACTTTTTGATGCATTTTGTTTTCTCTTAAGAATTGATTTCATTTCAGTTACTGTAAAGCTTTCTTTTGAGCATTTTTTCAAGTTTAGAAACCATCACCATTTACACTCCACACACTTCACACTTCACCTTCATCATCACACATTAAAGAAAAATAAAATCCAAAAACAAACTAAAAAGATTAAAACGACAAAAGCCTAAGGAAATGGTTATCTAAGTACATATAGTACACCTCACTTCGTCAGTTTACGAACCCCGGGTTGACATTATAAATAGCAATTTAGATCACACTAAATTGACCAAACAGGTCTTGGCCGTCTCATAAAGCACTCTTCTCATTCTCATGATCTTAGAGGTCTCTCTATCTATGGCTCCACTGCTATTACACATCAACAATTCGTTGATGACAATATTCTCTTTGGTCACCCCTCTGTTAATGAAGCTAGAACCTTCAAAGTACTTCTAGACACATTCTCAACTGCTTCTGGCACAACCATCAATACCACCAAATCTCAAATTTTTTTCTTCAACACCCCTATCACCACCCAAAGAATCATTGCTCGAATCATAGGCTTCCCTCAAGCCAAGCTTCCTTCTCAGTATTTTGGAGAACCACTCATAGATTCCGCCTTAGAGCATGTTTCCTGGCATCAACTCTTGGAGAAAATGAACAGTCGACTCCAGTCTTGGACTCATAGGACTCTCAACATGGCAAGCAGATTAGTCTTGATTAAAGCAGTTCTACAATCCATGCCCCTCTATTTGTTCTCTGTACTTGCTGCTCTGAAATGGGTACTCAAGAAAATTAGGAATCTGCAACGCATATTCTTATGGAGTTCTACAGGACAAAACAGAAAATGGGCCTTGGTCAAATGGGAAAAGGTTTGCAAGCCTAAAAAGTAGGGGGGTCTCGGCTTGTGTGATCCACAACACAACAACATCTTGATGGGAGCCAGAATATGGTGGCAATGGGTGTCTGGCCCACAGAAGCCATGGGCGCAATTATGGACAACAAAGTATGCCAACAACTGACTGCAACAAGAACTAATAAGGATAACTACCATGCCCAAAGGATCTTTAATTTGGAACGCAGCCAAGCAACACAAAGACATCATCCATTAGCATAGCTTTTGGGAGATAAGGGATGGGAGAACAACACATTTTTGGATAGATTCCTGGCAACAACAACCCAAAATTGCAGTACTCATAACAAGCACAAATCATAATAGAAATGACACTAATCAGGAGAACATTGTAGCACATTACTGGAATCCTAGCAATACACAGGGATTCAGGCAATGGAAACCAGTGGAGCAAATAGTATAGCAAGAAGCAAAAGCTTACAACATGGAGATACACAAAGAGCTTACCAACAGGAAAATTAAATTTAATACAGGTAGAGATGTTCTAAGATGGGGTTACACACTGAGATGAACATACACCACCAAAGAAGCTTACCAGATAATGTCTCACTCTCAGGATCCAATTGATCCTACCCGGAATCATATATGGACAACTAGGATCTGGCTCAAAGTCTCCACCTTCATCTGGTTGCTGTATCATGGGAGAATTTTCACATGGGACAACTTAATCAAACGAGGATTTCATGGTCCTTCTTACTACCCCAATTGTCAGAACAATGAAGAAACCATTCAGAACCTCATGGATTCCTGCCACATGGCCAACCAGCTCTAGGAAAAGCTCACTTTCAGATTCCAGAGACCCTGCAAACTTCTTGGGAATATTAGAAGCACCATTAGCAATTGGACTCCAGAGCCATACAATAGCAAAATTCTCAACAAGTTGTGGACCATCTTGCCAGGTCTCCTACTTTGGACAATATGGAAGGAAAGAAATAAACTAATTTTCAAAAATAAAAAAACCTCCATAGAAATCATATGGAATAACCTATGTCAGAATATCAAAGAAACTCTGGCTTTACATCAATGGACAACTGAGGACTTTCTGACACAGCCACAAGAACTAAGCATATGGGATAATTGGAATATACAACTCCCACAAGCTCAATTGAACTCCAATAGACCTCATAATGCAACCAGGTCGCCCTCGCATTGGATTCACCCCACAAAGAAAGTGATCAAGCTTAATTTTGATGGTGCTTGCAAGGGAAACCCAGGCAAAGCAGGATTCAAAGGCATATTCAGGAATCATGAGGGCAAACCCCTACTACTGTACTTTGGATCCATAGGATGGGACACGAACAACTCTGTGAAATAGGAAGGACTATGGAAAGGTATGCAATTAGTTGATCAACACAATTTTTATCCCATACTTATAGAAGGAGACATTCAAATCCTTCTCAACATGGCCACACTAATCCAAAAAGGAAATGCAGCTTCGTGAGTTGCCCACAGTTGGAGATTATTGGCAAGGCTTGGAACTTTAGAGACATGGATTAGAAATAGGAGAGCAATAAATTTTATGCATGTTAAAAGGGACAGTAACAAAATTGTTGATCTCCTAGCAAACATTGGAGTTGATCAGGACCAAATCATACATTACGGCCCTCTCAACATCATCGATGATCACAATCCACTGCAAATTTTCACTGACCTGGTTCACAAGGAAGCTTAACCCTCAGATGCGGGTAGTAATTAATAGCAATATATGATTGCAATCAGATCGCATCGCAATATCAGCAGATCGTAGAATGGGGAGACCAAAGGGAAAGGCCTTAACATTTAGCTATATGTGATTGCGATCAGATCACATTGCAATATCGCATCGGCGGAAACCAAGGGGCGAAGCCTTCACACCTTCATATGTGCGATACAATGACACGGACCAGACGGCGGATCGTAGAATGGGGAGACCAAAGGGCAAGTCATTTACATATAGCGATATGCGATTGCGATTAGATCGCATCGGTGGAAACCAAGGGGCGAAGCCTTTACACCTTCATATGTGTGATGCGATGATCTGGACTCGACAGTGGATTGCAGCATGGGGAGACCAAAGGGCAAGGCCCTGACATACAATGATATGAAATTGCGATCAGATCGCATCACAATATCACATTGGTAGAAACCAAGGGGCGGAAACCAAGGGACAAAGAATAAGTAGGGGCTGCTTGATGATAGTTCGAGGCCAGCTGTGGGTCTGGACTTACTGTTTCTTACTGTTTCTTTTGTGGGTTCTGGACATGAGAAGAGATACCATTTTTGAGGTTTCTGTTCTCACTGGACTGGTTTCCCCAATGTTGGGGCAGTCTAGATTTTGTTGATACTTTACGATACCTTGGTTGAGACCCTATCCTATTTGTATCTTTCTGTACATATTAATATATTACTTTTACTTAGAAAAAAAAAAATCTATGTAAAAACATATACAAACAATTTATTTACTAAAAACAAAATATTATTTAAATAGATTTTAAACCATAATCTCTTGCCAACTCTCTCTCTCTCTCTTTCTCTCTCTCTCTCTATATATATATATAGAAGAAACATGTAAGGGTTTATCTCTCTTTTCTTGGTTTGTTAGTCTCTCTTCTTTCTCTCTCCCTCCCCCATTCTTTATAAAGATTAACTTTTATGGGGCTTCCTGGGGCAACCCAGGCCTTGCTAGCTTTGAAGGAGCCTTTAGAGATAGATTTAGTTAAATTCTCAACATCTTCAACAAAAAAATTAGATTCACCACCAACAATGAAGCTAAGTTGTGGGGTATGGAAAGGGGCTTGGCCATTGCTTCAATCCATAACTATCATCATCTACTCATTGAAGGGGATTCATTAATTATTATCTCCATTCAAAGGAAACTTTAATATGGCTCATCTCTCTCCAAAATTTTGGGCAATTGGTGCATCAAGTCCCACATATCCAAAGTTGTCTCGTTGTTCAAGTCTATTCAACCTCCCCTACTCTCTCATGTTCATCAAACAAGTAACGACTTAGCTAATTACTTAGCCAATCATGCACTGAATTCAAAAGGTACCTCACTCAATTTAGAGTGGTCCCAATCAGTTTTGAATTAGCTCAGAAATGCTTGTCTCTCCATCACACAATAAGACTTCTCCCCTACATCAGTTGAATGATTCATATGTTTGTCATGGCAATGATTATGATCTCTAGAATGATTGGTCACCTAGTCTGGCCCGCGCTTTAGGCCCAATCTAGTTGTCCTAGTTTAAATGATCAAGTGAGGTGATATTTTAAGTACTCCTAGCTATCATACACCATTTTCTCATATCTCTCTTGTTGCACTATGATCTCATCCTTCCCTTGCAATATTCTTATTTCTTGCGATCATTATTTGGGTGTGATGCTTATTCTCATGACTGAGAATAGTGTCATAACATGTATAATCTCTCATTTAGGTATCTCCCTGGTATCTTCAATTTGCTTTCACAGCCATTTTGTTTCTCAATATATGCCCACCCTTTATTTTCATGCTTACCTTCCTCCTTATCATGGCACATACCCACATAGTCCCGACCTCCTATTTGTACTACCTCTCTCAAAGGTGGCATATTTTTTTTCAATTCACATCTTAATAGGAATTACCCCATTTCCAGTCTTCACTTAGTGGCCCAGAGGAGGTCTATGGAATTCCATACTTATTCTCATGTTACACCTTTCTCCTCGTGTTTCATGCATCATTTTAGTTCGTACACTTCTCTAAGGGGATCTCAAGGTTTTTTCAAATCTTTGCTAGAAATATCTAGTCTATCTCATTCACTCATGTTGTCAATTTCATTGTTGACCAGCCTGCACAGTTTAATCCATGGTTGTTGCTTCAAAGGTATATTCCTCATAATTTGCGTACAATAATCCCCAAAAGGTCGCTGCATTTGGCTTGTCATTGTTCGGGGTTGGTTGTTTTCCATGACTCTCAGGCCAAGTCTCCAAGGTCAAAGATCTTGGATCGTTTTTCTTTTGGGTGGTCATTATCAGTGGCTTAGCATATCCAATGGATTGTCGAGACTATGGCTGGCTCGTTCAAGAATCTCATTATCAACACACATAGATTTATGTTTTACCAAGTCCTTTTTCCATAACAATTTCATTTATGTTGACTTTGTGTTTAGATGGTTTGGAAAGTTTAATTTTTAAATAGATATGTGATTAGTACCAATATTGTAGCAAGAATGCTACAACTCTTGGGCTACTAGCTTTACTTTATCAACCCAAGGTTCGTACAAACTTGGAGGTGAAAGTGTTGTATACACAAGTAAAAGTGATGGTTCTTCCTTTTCTCACTATTCAGCTGGCGAGAGACCACTAGGGTTTGCGAGCCAGAATTTTATGGATTTATAAAAAGCTTGGTTCCTTGATGAAATAAATAGAAATCTACCCTGAGAGAGAGCTGATCTATTGCAATAATGAAAAATAATGAAATTCAATGCTAAGGCACACCATTTCCTAATTAACTGCTAAGAGCTATGCTTTACACTGATGCTAAATCAACATGAAAAAAATGCTACTTTCCTAAGCATGGAAGTTAAAAACACCAAACACTACTATTATGCATGTAAAGGACTGTAATAAATTTGTGTTGTCTTTTTATGCTTTTCATGAAAAATCAAGTGTGCAAACTAATCTCTTTTGGTGATGTGGAAGGTGGTTTAGGGATGTTGATGGATGGCTGGAAGGTTTAGGAGCTGGTTGGAAGGTTTGGAAGACCCTTGGGTGACCTTGGGAGGCTTCCTAGAGGTTTTCCCTCAATTCGGCCTCAAAACAATCCACTACAAGAAAACCTACAAGATGTACTAGAAACCTTCAGGATTCCCTGTATTTCTACAAGATGCAGCCGTGAGAAAAATGATGGGTGTTTGAGGTGATGGAAGGCTTAGGGAAGGTTGTTGATGGGTGGAATGGAGTGATAAAAGGCCTAGGATCACTCAGAACCCAAAACCAAGTTTAGGAGATGGTTGGATTCGCTCAAAATGCTTGAGGAATTTTCTATGTAAAATTATGAAATTGGCGAAGGTTTTGATGACAACGAGGAATGCCTATGGGTGAACGAATTTGGACAGTGGTTGCTTGCTATGATATCTCTGTCTACTTCTAAAGCACCTCCTCTGCATCAAACATGTGAAATTTCCAAAAAGCCATGTAAACAAGAAGAATTCTCATGAGCTAGAAAAGCAGAATTTAATGAACTAACTGTCTACCTTATGCATGAAGAAATTGTTCAATAACATGGAATCATGGATGATATCTACTGCAAGAATGAAGATAGAAGATATGGAAATGAACTCCTACTGTACAAAACTGATCAAATGCTAGTTTAAGTATAGCAAACTCTAAATATCATGAAATAAATGGAAATTTGTCTTTTTGGGTTGCATAAGGGTCTTTTCCTCAAATCATGATCCCAGAGGGAAGTAGCGAGGCCAAGACACCCACTGACAGCTTTTTGATGCTTCTTTGATCCCTTCTAACCTACTATTGAAGCAAGGTACGAATGGAAGCAAAGTAATAAACGTTTAATCAAATCTACACTACTTGCAATGAAAGACTTCTAAAGACAGTTTAACCATGAATCTATGAAACTAAGCTAAGCATATAGATACAAGAAGAGGAGCCTTTGTTGCTAGGGTTGGGTCCTAACCCAAGAGCTTCAACCCTCTGAGTTAACTCAGTACTAAATCAAGAAAAATCTCATTTTTATTTCCAAAACAGGAAATTACATCAAAAGCCTTCCACAAGTCTAGAGCTCGAAAATAGTTAGGCTCTATGCCTCTCTACTTATACAACTGAAGTCTCCAATGACTTCCTTAAATTTAGAGAGGCTTTGCTCCCAAATTCGAGATGAACTACTCTTTTTCTATCACTTGCTCAACTACCTTCTAATCTTCATGACTTGGTTGCTTATACTCTGAGTTGGTGGGATTAATGAAGGAAGATTCGAATGGGGAAGGAGTAAATGAGGAGGATTTCCCTCCTACAATCTCTCTCTCGCGTCCCATTTGAGTTTCAAACCTTAGTCTTTGCCAAAATTCATTGATTTTCTCTTCCAAACCTACATTCAATGCATATTAGTCCACTAGGCATAATATCTCACTTTAACTCATCTCATTAAACAAAATACAATCAAAATATGGAATAAGTTGTGATAAAAGTTGGTTTGACTAAGGTAGGAGGTGAATTAAGGCCCATATAATTACACAATGATGAGGCTCATCATTACCCCCACTGAAAGTGTTTCTCATCCTCTGAGAAACTCAATCAATATCCATGTCCTTCATAGCTCTAGTGGCCTCCCTGACATCCCATGCCTCTGCTGTGGTTTCCTCTTCTTGTTCATAGAAACCTACTTTCTTTTCTACCTCCTCCCACTACCTCTTTTCTTCTTCTTCCTTCCTTCCTCCTAGCATTCCTAAGAGCAATGGTGGACTGAGTTTCAAGCTAATCTAATTGAATTTGCGTCTTTGCATAGATTGCTTGTACATGGGTGTCTTGTTCAGTGCTTCTCTCATTCTTTGATGAGAGTGGTGCTCTCTTATCTTTAAACGGTATGGAAATGTGTTCCATCTCCTCAGGCAAGCATGTATGCTGTCATCCCCTAACAACCTGAACATGTCCTCAAATTGTGAAATTGCTTACTCTTGGGTAGCAAGATACCTGGGTGCAATCTAAGTACCATTTGAAATTAAATTATGTGTATTGATGAGTGCCATTGGATTAGACTGCTTAGCTCTGAACATAAGAGGATTTGTTTGTTCTTTTTCCAATATCTTCTTCATTTCTGTAGCCCCTGCTTCCTCATGGTTCATCCATGATGCCAAAGCCATCAAATGTAAATTTCTTAGCTTGGAATTAGGGTCCCATACATTCATGTCTATTAAGGCCATGTTATACAAATAAAACTCAGACATATTGGCCTTGTCTTCCAATGTACTTTTATCACAAAGATCAATGAACTGTCTATAAGCCTAAAATGGCATAGTGCCTCTCTATGCTAGGGTCTAGGATCTGGAACTGCAGCCACTATTCCTTAAGGTATAGGGCATAGGATTTATCCGGAATCCTACACTGGATTGTCTCCAAAGAGATATTAGCCATACATGCCAATTGGTTCTCTCTTTCTTGCAACTACCCTTTCAACCATGCATTTTTTGTCTCTAACGGATTTCTCATTATGGCCTCTCTATCTCTCAAGCTATTTAATTATCTGCCCATCTCCTTGAGCTTCTCCTCCATGTGACTAATGTGTTCCACCCCCTTGGATTTGGCAATCTGCATCCATTGATGAGTTCTGGCTCTCTCCTTCTCAAGCTCAAAGAATAGTGGAATAACATTTTTTTGTGGAATGACCTTTCCCCCTTCAATAAATCTATAGTAGGAGTCAAATTTAGGTTTGGGGCTAGGTTCCTTTAACTTTGGGTCCTCTTCTTTAGTTTCTTATTTTAGGCTTCCCCCCTTATCCAATTTTTGAGTCTCCTATGGGTTTAATAGAGTATCATGTAGGATTGCTTCAGCTTCCTGTAGGTCCTATTGTGCATCCTGTAGGGTTGCTTTTCCTTTGGATGAGGTGGATCTAGTTATAGGCATTCTCACATAGGTGATAGAAGACTTAGGAAGAGACATTTTCTCCTAATTTTTAGGTGAGTCCTCAATCACAATGGGAATTTTGGTTGAGGTTTGGGGTTTCCCCTGTCTTATCCTTATGCTTTTCCTTGTTCTAAAATATAAGGGGTCTGCCTCTGTCTTTTTCCTTTTTGTTTGATAGGGGTGATAAGAGTAGTGAGGGAAGTTGTTGCTTCTCTCTCAGTGAGTTATGGAGACACCCTAGATGACTCCTCCTTGTCTTATGCCTCCACTTTTCCATTTCCTTTTTCCTTTATGTTTTTTCCCTCTTCTTCTCCTTCTAGATCCTCATATTGTTTATTAGTCTCCTCCTTGACATATTCCTCTATTTCCTCATCACCTTCCTTCTCTTTCCCCTCTTCTTCCTCCTCGCATGTCTCATCTTCATCCCTCTCTGCTTCTTCTCCCTCTATTTCAATTTTTTCCTTATCCATTTCACTGAAAGTTGGACTAATGTCATATGTGAGGGCTTTCATATCCTCCTCTGTCTACATGTCTCTAAAAATTTCCCATTGGATAGGAATTCTAAGGTTGTGGAGGGCATATTCTATGATGATTCTAATTAGCCCATGGTGGGCTAACTGTTGGTGGTTTCCCCCCTACACTTTTATGCTTGTGTCTATTAGTGATTGCAAAAGGAAGTACAGTGTGTTGAGCCTGTGGTGAGGAGGTGTTTCTACTCCAAACCTAAATTCTTCAAGAACCCTAAAATGATATCCATAAACCACACTATAACTACCATCACATGATATGTATTTTATAAGGTGGTAGCTCACCTCATTCCATGGATATGGTAGGCTTGCCCTCCTTACTCCATTTTTGTCCTCAATGGGATCTTCTCCCTCTAAAAAGAACTTCTTCTTGGCAATCTGGTTATCTCCCTTGTCTTCCTTTCTCCAAGGCACTCCTAGGGGAAGTATGGTAATTTTACTTATGAGTTTAGGGGTGAGCTCTATGGAGAGGCCTCTCACCACAATAGTGGCATGAATTCTAGTTAGTGGAATGAGTGAGAGAGAAAAATCTCAAGCCACTTCATCATCTTACCCTCTTAATTTTTCAAAATATCCCATCCAATTATGCCTTGTGAAGATTTCTAACACCTGAGGGTGTTGGTGGAATCTCACAGTATTAATGGGCTCCCTTCTATTAAACCCCCCTATCATTTTGTTGATGAATTTGGAGGAGCTGAGAAGGTTGACACAATTTTTTTTGAATGCAGAAGTAAATAACTAGAAGAATAGTGGAGACAATTCCCTTACACAGCTGCCAAATTCACTCACTACTATGGGATTTTCTGTTCAATTCTCTTTGAAAAAGGGAAGGAATTATTGATCCTACCACTTCATAGCATTTGTTGTAGCCAACCCCTATGTTTTCCCCTCTGAAACTCCTCTCGGCCAATCCTATAGACTGTCTGTTTGTATCATGTAGGTTTCCTATGCGATCCCGTAGGATTTCCTGTGCAATCTTGTAGGAAGTCCTGTGCAGGAGATAGATGGAATTTTCCTCTTCTCTAGGTTGCCTGGGTATGAGAGTGACTTTTTCTAGAGTGAGCCTTGAGGAAATGCATGCATGAGTGCATGGGGATCAACGAGTATTTATTCTTATGGCCCAGTTATGTGAGGTGGTGTGCTGGCAGTGGGGGTACGTTTTCTATTTTTAAATCGTTGGTCCCCACTACCACCTCATCATTTCCATCTCCTCGTAATCAACTCCCATTTCATGCCTCCGTAGACTTAACTATTTTTGTCCTTCTGTTCTCCTTTTTGACTTAACTGTTGCCACGTGCGGGAGGACCAATTGTTTTGCCTTCGTCGATTGAACGAAGGTGACCAAGTTAACTGGCCACCTTTAGCTTATAAACCAACTTACTCATAACCTTTACATGTTTTGACTACATTATGAAAATGAGAGAGTGAGAGAGATACTTAGCTATGGTGCTAATACCTTGCTGCAGTTGTTGAAGACTAGAGGTGCTTGTTGTGTGTTGGCTGCATGCTATTTTTTCTTCCTTTTTTTATTGCTCTCTAATGATTCCTTTGATGTGCAGGTACCTAGTGTTGAAGATGATGGTGTTGTTGTTGCTCTAGAGCTCCTTCTAGCCTTGGATCTTCATGTTGGAAGCTTGTTGCTACTCATGATTTGTATTCTGTAGGATAGGCTGCTATAAGATTTCCTACAAGATGTCCTATAGTTGCTTCTCCCTCAGAACTTGTAATCATACACTCTGCTGGGATTTTGAGGATGGTGACATGGATTGAGAGGAAGACTAGGAGTGTGGAGAAATAGGACATACTCAGGTGTTGCTCCCTTCTGCTCTCTGTTTCAATTTTTTTTTTCTTGAAGACTGTGAAAAATATATATATATTTTTTTAAACTGATTTTTTTTTATGGTGAATGCAGGGGTGATGAAAGTGGACATAGTTATGGTAGTGAAATGGTGATGTAGGGGTGTTATTTCTTTGACATAGCAGGTAATTTTTTCGCCCTAGGGTCACTTCCTGTAGGATTCTTGAGCCACTATAATTCCTACATGATCATCCTGTAGGTTTTCAGGGGATCCTGTAGAAAACACAGTCCCCTAGTAAAATGAAGAAAAGGAGTGAAAAAATGACAGAAATGGTCGAATGATGAATGACAATGAGTGGAAAAATAAAAATGTGAGTGAAATAAGTCCCTTTTTTATCCTCCTTTGTTCTCTGATTGTCCTCCATGCTGACCTGCAAATAGACATTTTCATGATTTTTTTTTTTTTTTTAAACAACTAGGCTGCCTATGGGAGGTTTTCATCCTAGCGGTTTGCCTTGGGCACTTCAAGAGAGGTTTTCACCTAGGGATCTTTTTATTTCCATTTTTTCTCTTATTTCTCTTCTTTTGTTTTGACACCATTGGGCCGCCCTAAGAGGTTTTCAACTCAATAGTGGGACTCAAGTGCCTCATGGAGGTTTTCACTTAAGCCCTTATTTTTCTTCTTTTTTTCTCTCAATGATTTGATGAGGAAGGAGTTGAAAGTTGCTCCACCACCATCAATATTTTATTGATACCATCAATGAACTCTTACTTTGACACTAGTATTTTGTAAGCTTTCAGTCGGTGTCCATTAACAAGTAAAGGAATGGCCTCTTCATCTATGGTTCTGATCTGCATTGAACCATTATCATGACATCTTTCTATAACATAAGGTCTTAGCAATATTTTCTTTAACTTGCCCTTAAAGTATTTATATCTGGATTCATATAACAAGGCCCAATCACCTTCTTGAAATTGCTTATCCTTGATGTTCTTATCATGCCATATCTTCCTCTTAAGTTGGGTTACCTTTGTGTGTAGGAGGGCTTGCATTCTGAACTCATCTAAACCATTTAACTGTAACATTCTCTCTTTGTGTGCACTGTTGAGATCTAGATCTAGTTGGGCTACCATCCTTAATGTGTTATACTCAAACTCAATGGGTAGCGGGGCCTTTTTCCGATAGACCATCTCATAGGGTGTGAATCCAGTGGTGGTTTTCCAGGTGGTATTATAGGCCCAGGTAGCCTCAAATAGTCTATCTGCCCAATCTTTCTTGTTGTTTTTAACCACTTTGGTCAAGATGCCCTCCAGTGCTCTGTTGGTCATAAAAAACTTTCCCATTATCTTGTGGGTGATAGGAAGTGGAGGTCCTATGCTTGATCTTGTGCTGTTTGAGCAAGTCTTCAATCATGTTGGAGGTAAATTGGTTGCCTTGATTAATGACCAGTTCTCTAGGGTACCCAAATCTGTAAAATACGTTCTCCCTTAATGTTATAGATATTTTTGGGCACCTCAACCCAAATCATAAATGTCCATAAACTAAGGGCTCCTAAGTCCCTAAAAGTGTTGCTTCACTGCCTAAAGGAACAAGGTCAGCTGATTACATCATCTCCCAGAAGTTCTCCACTAAAAACTGCTCATAAATGGTCAAAACTAGACCATACTGAAAACCTAGTGTAGAGGGTGCGATGCATATCACCTTCCTAGTGTACAGGGTTTGATGCATACTGAATGGCTATTCTATAGGGTGCGATGGTCCGGAATGGACAAATGGCAGGGACAAAATGCGAGGTGGAAGATCATGGAATCTTCCAGAAGCTTCCCCTATGACACTTGCCTCTCTGTTTTCGACCAGGGATGAGTAAGAGATCATCATTCTCTAAGTGGAAGAAGGAACTATTAGAGAGAGGACACTAATCAAAACCCCAGAAGATGACTCACCTCCCCACAATCATCTATATATGGATCCCTCATCATAGAGATCCAGAGGCTGGAATCTTGTATCTTGTAGAGAAGTGTTGTTGGTTTTCTGGTGTATATTCATAGTGTCGGGTGATCTAAGCTTTATTTGAGGTGAAGAAGGGCTTTCTAGCTGGAGGATGATGCTGGGTCAGAACATATGGTTGTAATCCTCTTGCTACTTTT
>APFE030619736.1:34456-89607 GCA_000404065.3 Pinus taeda
AGGGTGTGTTGTATCATCCGGGACCAATCAGGATAGTTCTCCTTGCCAGTGAGAACTATTCCTACCATAGAGATGATTAAATGCATTCTGTAAAAAAAAAACTTTTGCTGATAGAAAAAAATACTTCTGCTGATATACAGTGAAATTGTACTCAAAAGGGAAAAAAGATTTCAAATACTTTATGCACTGTGTTTTCTTCAAATCCCTGCAATGCTTATAAAAAATAATCCTCATATAATATGTCCAACATATAACTGGACCATTCTATAAACACAATCAATAAAACAGTGTTAACATTCCACAGCATACGATATTTCAAGCTCACAGCAGTGCATATTCCATATATATACCCCTTCAATGCATTCAACGGAGCCCCTTCAACATACCAAAGTACTCAATAAAACAATTGATACCACTGAACAGTTCAATACCAGAACTTGGACGGGCGTATTCCATTAAACAACGTTACCAAAAATGTTATGGACAACGTTAATATGCATATACCATTCAATGTTTAAAGCAATATAGTTTTGTATTCAAACTTTTAGACAACGCATTTAAACTATTCAAAATTTAAAGCAATACAGGTTTGTATTCAAACGTTTGGACAACTCAATACCATTATGCTTCCGCTCTCAGCGCACCATAGGATACTTGGCTCTCACCACACCATTATGCAGAGACCACACAACCTTCACCATTACACTTCCACTGCGTTCGAGCCTCTCTCACCACACCATTACACAGAGACCACGCTCACCTTCACACGGTTGTCCTTTGCAGGTTTCAGACCAGTCAAGGGTTTGGAGGCACCTTTTAAATATCCCTCGAATTACGAGGAGTGGCTAGAAGGAGGGCTTTCTATTCCTGTGCTGGTTTCTCCAGTAATGAGGCAGTTCCTCGGCGTTTCTGAGGTTCCACACGTAGAAGTAGTGAAAATATCAGGGAATACATCAAAGATAATGGTCTCCAGAATCGCTGTTCAATCTAGGATGGGCATAGCGTTAATAGAACATCCACAGGCATAGCGTTAATTCAACGTTTCAACGATACCATCACTCAACGATACCTTCATTCAACGCTGAGTTTGCAGCTGAGGCAGCATTGGAAAGGTAGCGCGTTATGGACAGAGGTGTCAGGGGCCAGAGAATATGAAACAGTTTAGAGTCTGAGTGTATGCAAAAATTATAAATAGAATATGTCAGGGCAGCACAGGTGTGGCAGAGAGCAATGGAGCAGATCACGAGTTACAAAGACATAAACGCTAAACAGGAGTTGGCTCGGATACCATGTTAGGCCAGGAGTAACTCCAGTTTGGCAGAAAACTGATTCATGTTTGTTCCATAGGTAACCCATTATTATATACAATAGGGAGTGATTGTTCAGTTTATCTCCTGATGACTATTCACCTTCCCAATTAATTTTATTTACATAAAATTCCCAATCATGAAGATTAGGTGTCAACAGATATAATGACGCGGGAGGTAAATTGAACAATAATTAAACAACAAATGACACAGGAGGTTGATTGAATAAAAATTAAGCAGCAATTGAACAACAATTGACGTAGGAGGTCAATTGACTTCTATTGACTAGTAATTAAATAGGAGAAATTGAACAACAATTGAACAATGATAACAGAGGAGTAAAGAAGCAAATAGGAACACATCGGTGAAGGTGCGTAAATAGTGTTAATGGAGGAGTTAACAATAATATTGCATGAAATACTGGAGAAACATCAGAGGAGTTAACATATCAGAGGAATATTATAGAGTATCAGAGGAGTTAACATATCGAAGGAGTATTATAGAGTATCAGAGGAGTTAACATATCAAAAGAGTGGGGCTAGGAAAGTACGAAATTCCTTGACCATGGTTGAAGTCCCAGACTCAATCCTAACCATCGATCTCATAGTCAACCCTTAGATCACGGTCAACTACGGGGGTTAAGGCCGATTTTTAATCCATGTGCCAGTCGAAGTCCCACAAACCATCGACTGAGATAACATTGTGGGCCCACTTCACCATTATAGTACATCTTAAAGAAATATCGCATCTGCCATACCGAAAGTGTTTAAAGCCTTGTCACATTAAAACGTCCAATCACGATATTATTACAAACTCGATTGCTCCATTATAACACACCCTATTGTAATATCACATATGCTATGGCAAAACTTTCATATCACAATTCATGAATGGATGTCACAGTAAAAACTGCGATTACAATATTATGGTGGACGCGACTGCACCACTACGACATAACTTATTGGAATATCGCATCCATCGCATATTGCAAGTCTTAAAGAAATTTCACGATGAAAAGCTGCCGATTACGATTAAGGTGATGACGTGGCACATGGTATCTCCATATGGCTAACATATCTCAGGCATCTATCAGAGAGAAGACGTAAAAATTCATGAACTTGAAGGAACTGAGGAAGCCAAAAGGTCAAGTGAACGAAAGAAGAAGTTGAAGGTTGAGAAACCAAAGGTCCGGCAGATGATGAAGGTACGAAAGAAGTTGAAGATCGAGAGAGAGAGAGGTGAGTAGGAGGACAGAAGTATGTCATAGGTCCAACAGGGTTGGCAGTAGAGAATAACTACCAAACATATCTTGACAATATATAATAGAAGGATTGGTGTCCTTGGAGTTGGTGCTCCTAAATCCAAGGTTGGTGCTTTGACAAGACAAGGTTGGTGCCCTAGAGGTTGGAGCCTCACGAAATGTCCAAGTTGGTGCTTGGCAACTGGTTGAGGCCCTTTATACATTGCACCTCATTTATTGTAAAGATTATATTAATAAAATCATTTATTCCTATTGTTCATTTCGTGTTCTAAATATAAATGATTTAATCGATAAAAATAACAATTGAAAAGGAACACTGATTCACCACCCCCCTCTCAGTATTTCCAACATCAAGCCCATTCCAAATGAAATGATCAAGTTTAACATTACTAAGATGTTGCTTTCTCAACTTTTCCTTCTTAATTTTTGCAATAAAGGTTTTGAAACTATTTGGTGCTC
The DNA here is from genome assembly GCA_000404065.3 of Pinus taeda. Lineage (NCBI taxonomy): Eukaryota > Viridiplantae > Streptophyta > Pinopsida > Pinales > Pinaceae > Pinus > Pinus taeda. The sequence continues at coordinate 37,484 of APFE030619736.1, forward strand.
CAATTGCATCCTTCTTCATCTTCAATGAAATAAACAAATATATGTATAAGTTACAAAATATAAATAATATACACATGAATAAAAATTAATGTATAAATCAACATACCTGTTTAAATGCAAGATAAAAATCTTTTAGTGTTGATTTAAAACTTGAATCTGGGTAGTTGCATACAACATCATCCCAACCATCTTCATTCAACAATTTAACCATTTGTTCTTGTATTCTCATGTAAATCTTGTTACTGAATAAATAAAGTAAAAAATGTTAATATAATGATATATATGACAAATACTACCAACAAAAATATGTTATAATCAAAAGAAACTTATAATCTATAAATAAGTAAAAATAATTCAACACACTTATTTTTAGAATTCCTCACACATTTGGTCCAATAATAATTCCCCTCACTTCACATGAGATAATATTGTTTTGACAAGCTTTTCATCCTTCACTCCTTGTAATGCTCTCCAAGGTGTGATAGTCATATCTTCTAGAAGGAGCTTCATTTTAGGACCTGATTTACTACTGCTACATATCAATGGTTTATACTTTTCAACCTTTTAGTTTTTAATGCCAATGTTCTCCCACATGTCAAAAATCTCATTAACTCCCATATCTCTCAAGTTATAAATGGCAAGTGGAAAATGTTATCCATACCTTTGAATATATCATAATTTACTTTTCCACCTTTTAAATTGATTTTTTCCTCAATTTGATAACCTATTTCCCTACAACATTCCTTCTAAAAGGCTAGACTACCCTTTGTCTTATCCTCACCACATTTCTCTTCAAATTCATTATGAATAAATCTAACCCTTTGAATGAAATTCATAGACATCCTATACTCATTATCTGTATTATGATACCATTCCAATAACTTTGATTTTGTATATGTTAAATCAACATAAATGATATATTTCATTGTTTCAAAACATGGCTTCTGGGATATTCCTCCATCAATTTCCTTTGAGATTCTACAGAATTCCCCCCCCCCCAAGTACATAATATTTGTATTCAAAACATTTTGACTTATTAAATGCTTCTTTTTTGGGAACTTGAATTGGATCAACAAGAAGCACATAATGAACTACATGAGCATATGGATTGTACTTCATCAATGTCTTTAAGTTGTGAACATGCAGGTGGTGTCACTTTCTAATTTGATATTTAAATTGTCCTTCATTTGGGTTATAGATTTAACTAACATTAATTTGGAATGTATGACCACCCTCAATTAAGTTTGCCTTCATTAACTTGTGTCAAATAGAATTTTGTTTTGTTTTAATAATGTTAGCATCTAAATCAGCTCATGGCGTAATGAATTCCCTACTTCCTTTTGCGTTTTCACTAGGATATTCACTATTGGCCATGATTTTTTGAGAATGATCAACTATTAATTTCTTCCTCCTCTTGGTTATCATATTTTCTTGTACATAACCAATCTCCTCATCAACAACTAGAAGGGAGAAATTCTTGGGCATTTTTTCTTTTGCTCTTTTATGGTTCTTCTCCTTTCTAACATTAGTTCTAAAGTCATCCTCAGTAATGGAAACATATTCTTAAGGTTCAGCATTAGTTTCAGCTTCATCATCTTCAAAAGTAACATGTCTACTATAGGCATTCTTTGTTGAACCTTTGGATGTAGTCTTGTAGCATCATGAAGTACTTTTTCTGCTTGTTTTTCATATCTTCTTCTGACCTTGAGTAGAAACTGCCGACAACATTCATAATATCTCACTCTATAAAATAAATTCCTCCCAAAATAATTGAAATACTTTCAATAAAATTATGTAAAAAAAATATCATAAGTTAATAAAAGCTAAGTTATAAAAAATATAATGATACAATTACAATAATGCAAAACACATAAATATAAATAACAATACTTGTGATATCTTTTGCAATGTCATTTATGATTTGTTTACACATCCTTTTAGAATCATTTGTTATGTCATACATCTGAAATGCAAACTGATATTTAATCTTTTCATGTGACTTGGGCAGTTTTGTAAGTACATAAACAACTTCAATATTTATTATCAAACATATGTCTAGTAATTTTCCAGCACCTCATAAATCATGCCATCATATAGATATATCTACATATGTTCTTCGGCTTCTCTATCTTTCACAAACCATGTCAATTCTATATGTTTTATTTCTTGTGATTTCTTCTAGTAGGAAATCAACATCTTATCCTTTGAGGATCCACTTGCTTGATTTTTAGTTATTAACTCAGGTCGGGTTTCTTCATCAATATTTTTTGAGGATCCACCTCTAACTTTAGGTGATGTAATTTCTATCTTTGGTCCAGAAAGATTCACATAAACCTTTCTTGATGCCATTTTCTTGAATATCTATCTATTATCTATCATATATTAATATATATAATTATATATATATATATTAATAATATATATAAATATAGATATATATATCAGTAAATTACAAAATAACAATATCTTAAGTAAACAAACATAAAAAAAAAAAAAATTTAAATGAAAAAAATATAAGAAGCATCTACATCGACCCCCATGACAAGTGGGTTATTAGGTTCATCCAGGGTACAAAAGAAAACCCATTCCTTAAATTTTTTTTTATTTTCTTTTACATTTGTCCCTTGGCCCCTTGGTAGGCCAGGGGCCAATTTTGAGAATCAACCCCTTGATAGGCAGGGGCCAATTATGAGAATCGAGAATAGGCCCCTTGATAGGAAGGGGCCAATTATGAAAATTGAGAATAGGCACCTTGATAGACGGGGGTTGATTTGTAGGCAGGGGGTCATTGAGCCTTAGGTGGGCACACCCAGCTTTGGGCATGCCCACTTGTGATATAGTATGCATGCAAGATGCACGCACGTTGTGCCATGAGAGAGCACGCCCATGGCCAACCATGTCCACTTGGGGCACAACATCCCTCTGGCAAGAAGGGGGCCAATTATTAGAATCAATCGAGCCCTTGCCTGCCATGGAGCCATTGTGCTACATGTGGGCATGCCTGCCCGAGGCACAACAAACCTATGGCAGACAGAGGTCCGATTATGAGAATCACAGCCCTGGCTTGCCAGGGGCTGATTTCGGGATTCAGACCCTAGAAAGTGAGGGGGCCTCTTTCCTCTGGGTGGAAGTGCCCACGCATAGGCACAGACACAATGAGAAAACTATGCCTATGCCTATGGGTAGGCATGCCCTCTCGCGACATAATGGTTGCGACTGGCAAGCCCACCGTGCCGCAAGAAGCCATGCCCATGACTAGGCCCTCCATGCCCAATAGTGACATAGCGGCCCCCTACCTATCAGGGGGTCGTCAAGCAAGCCTGGCCCATGTGATTTTGATTTTGATTTTTATTTTTAGAGGAATCTATATTTCATTAACTAAATGTTATTTTTTTAATGGAATGGATGTTTTGTCTGATATCCTATGTGAAGATAATAACCCAGCTGACACATAACTACTAATAAACTTATGGGAGTTTAAGACCTGCACTTAGTGGTATTGGAATTCAAATCAACCTAGTTTCAAAAAAAATTATATTTCAAATTAATAAATTAAGTTGCTCCCCAAGTCAAAGAAGTTAGATTAAAAAAAATGATTTGTTGGCATATAAAAAACTATTTTCCTAGAATTCCTCATTGAATGGTCGAAGTAAAAGGGAAACTAACCTTTGAAATGTGAGAATCTCTTATTGAATGTGTTGTCGATGACAATGTAGTTTCTCCACAAAATCACTCCAAGATTTTTAACAAAACCTGGAGAAGTCTTGATGTGATGTGAGGAATAGTGATAATGAAATTGATTATATAACATAAATTATGGAATTGTTTTATTACTTCTTGAATGCGTATTAATTATTTTTATAAAACTAATAATAGTTATATAAGAACACATTAATTTACATGTGGGATAAAAGATATAATAAAACTAAAAAAAAATCAATTGTCTAGTAAATGCTATATAGTTTAAGTAAAAGATTTAGTTTAATTTTGAAGGAAAATATTAATCGAATTTGTTTTGGAATTTTTTTTTTGGAAACTAGAGTCACAATTTTCAAGAAAACATTTTAGTAGAAATTTTTTAATAAATTTTAGAAGAAAAGTTTGGGGGAAAATACTTCAAACGAAATTTTGGAAGGAATTTTTTTTTTGGGGGACACTTTGGAGGCCAATTTTCATTCTTTAAGCTATATATTATCATTAGGAGAGAGAGTTCATTTGTATCATTCAACCTCTTTTGTTTGAAATCCATGGATTCTTCTGATAGTGAAGTTTCACTTTGTGAAGCATCAAAATGTTCATCGCGTAACAACTCTATTAATATTGATTAATATAACAAAAATTATTTCAATATGAATAGAGAGTCAAATATTCCACATAGTCATAATACTAAGGACTGTGGGATCAAAACTAACGAAGGCTAGAATGAAGAATTTCTAATAAATAGAGTCACAGTTTCCACTTAGTCCTAATCCTATGGACTACGACAGCAACAATGATGAAGGCCTAGATGAAGAATTTCCAATAAATTTAGAGTCACATTCTCCACTTAGTCCTAATACTAAGGACTATGAGAGCAATAATGATAAAGGGAAGGATGAAGAATTTCCACTAAATAGAGAGTCACATTTTCCACTTAGTCCTAATCCAAAGGACTATGAGAGTGACAATGACGAAGGGAAGGATGAAGATTTTTTAGTAAAATGAGAATCATGTTTTTCACTTTGTCCTAATCCTAAGGACTATGAGAGTAGCGGTGATGAAGGGCGAGATGAAGAATTTCCAGTAAATAAAGTGACATTTTCTGCGTAGTCCTAATGCTAAGGACTATGAGAGAAACACTGTGAAAGCACGAGATGAAGAATATCCAGTAAATAGAGAGTCAAACTTCCATTTAGTCATAATTCTAAGGACTATGAAGGTAGCATTGATGAAGGGAAAGATGAATATGATGAAGAATATTCTCCAAGTCGGTATTTCAAAAGCACAAATGATGGTAGTGAAACATTTCCTACAACTGAGGATGGTAATGAATATTTTTCAAACAATGATGGTGATGAATTTCCTATGTTCCAAATGATAATACAGAGAATAATATTCCTCCTAATGATGATGAAAATTCTTATACAAATGATGATGATTCAATGATGGAGACATTGCTAGAAAATATTGTATCCAGGAGTAGGAGTAGTCATTTTTGTATCAATCCAAGATGTTCTAGTTATACAAGAGGTAGAGAATAATATCTCACAGGAATAAGTACTATCAATGGTTTCATTTCAAGTGACTGTTGTCAAAAGGATTGCTTGAAACATATGGATTTCAAATTTGCATTGGAGAAAAGGAAAAGATATGTGTCACTAAATAAAAGCATGCAAAATTCATAATTAGTGGGGTGCATCCAATCTACACTGTCATGTTATGATTATCATATTAGGTCTTTATTTATCTGTAGAAAGGCCTTCAAAATGTTTCATTCAATTGCTAATTTTTGTCTGTCAAGAATCCAAGAAAATTTGGAAACAGATCCCACATTTTATTTAGAAGTACGTCATAAATGAGAGTTTGGGCCATTATCAAATACTGCAATGTCATGGATGAAGGACTTATTTTCAAAGCATGGAGAGTGTATGCCAAATAGAGACACAACACATATTCCAGAAAATTTCTCAAGATGAGAAATCTACAACTTATACAAAGAATATGTAGAAGGTGTTGAATGAAATTGTTGATTTATTACATATCAATATTTTGTGGGGATATGCAAGAAATAATTCAACAATGTATGTATTCCTAGCAAGACAGGGACGGGGGTTTGTAGTACCATTGATGGTGGTGGACCTGCCAACATGTCAGGGGATCTCCCCTGTAAGAAGTCCCAATTAGAGACCTCAGACTATTTGGAGTAGGAGTCCTAGTAGTGGATAGTACAATATCACCTTGACTGTAGTTGTGCATAAAGGTAAGTAAGATGTCCTTGTTGGAATCAAGGGTGTGACCTTACATCAAGTCAAGGAAGGTGCATGAAAGGATCTAACACATGGAAGGGGAAAAGACTGAGCCCCTTATAAGCCTGTGATAGCACGCAGCTTCAAAGGGAACACACGAGATGAGAGACATCATGAGATGGAAAGAAGGATATCTAACAATCAAAAGTTATGGATTATGCTAAAAACACGTTTTTATAAGATTCATACAAACACATACATAATAGTCCATACATACACACATAAATTATAGGTACATAGAACAGTAGAGTAACCAGGATAACTGAGCTACAATAACAATATATGCATGAAACATGTTGGATTTATTATATTAAAAGAGTGAAAGATCCAATCATACATACAACCGTGACAACCACTAACGCCGATACCCAAACATTACAGTCATTGTCATTTTCTCTTCCAAAGAGATGTACTAGCTTCGCATAGTGGAGAAGCCAAAGCTCGTTACAATACACTCCAAGCTTTCACTAAGTTATACATATCAGAAGCTTGGCTCCCAAAAGACTATACAGTGAGTTATGAGCTTCTATAAATAACAAAGGGTGGGGTGACCCTTGACATTTCCCTTTGTGACTCTTCAACCTACACATTATTGTTTAGATTCTAGTATTGACACTTGGTATTTCACTTTACAACATGTTTATAATAAAATATACACATGTACCCATGTGAGAAAAAATGGGCTTCAGTAAGCCATGAATGACATCACTAAGACTTGGACAGTTGTTGGAAGACTAACTCATTGGTATCCTCTTGATGATCGATGGTGGTCAATTGATGCCAAGCTTGTTAGTCTGTTATGGTGTCTATGTAATCTATGGTGACAACCTTATGAAAGAAAACTCTTGACACTTTTGCATATGGGTACATTGATTTGGCACGTATTTCCAACTCGTCAGATAGCATGCACATCATGGCCTTGAGTGCAACCAGATCAGTGACATTCTAGTGCATAGTGTCTGCGCTCATCCTCAAATCTACATTGGTGGCTATGCGCATGAACTAATCGAAGTATATGTCCATCTCTAGTTGGACTTCGTTCGTTTCTTTCACCTTTGTGAGTGTGAAAATGGATGGGATCACATGTGTGCATACAATGACATCCATGCTCTTGAACACTTATGCATGTGAAGTCTATAAGATGGTGATGAGCTATGGGAGTTCCTCATAGTTTTGGATCTAACTCCAGATGGGTGACTTCAACTCTACTGCCTTTGGCTTCATCATCTTTACCAAGTGAAATGGGGCTCCCTTGTACCTCATTGTCCATATTTTCATGTGATTAATAGTAGTGTGTATGTTTGACAAGATGCATGCTCTCCTAGCACAATGCTTCTGCTGAGCATTAAGATGGACAACTAACTTATGCATGGTGATGAACCTGAAGTACAACTTCCGAATGAATCTATCAAGAGATGATACTGCATCAAGTATCACTTTCTTCAACTCTTCTCTTGCAAATGTTGTAGCTTACTTTTCTCCCTACTTGGTCGCTTGTAGCTCCTTAGCCATGCGCTCGTTTTCAACTATCAAGAATCTAACACTTGAATTGGTGGCTTTGACATATGCCCTTGTAATGTCTTCCAATGCAGGTAGATGTTTGTGCACATCAAACACAATCACTCATTCTTAAAAATGTGCAAGATATACATGGACATGTAGAGTGGGCACTGTGTGTGACTGCACAACTCTATGTTGTGACTTGTCGAAGGATATGTTGTACACATATGCTTCCAGATTGTCCTCAAGGATTTTAGTGTTTCCTTGATTTCATGGGACTTTCTTTGCTTCCAGATTTGGTGAAGCCGATGGGGTGGCTTCTTTATTTTTAGGCATGAGGTTGATGTCCTGATCTAGTTGAGGCTAAACCACATCCATGTCCATCTGTTCCAACATTTGTTCAATCTCCTTAGCAAAGTCTTGCTCCTACAACTCCTCACCCTATTTGTTATTCGCTAGCTATTCAGATGAATGAATAACTTGTATGGGCACAGTTTCATTGATGTGTGCATGCTTCATCTCCTGTTGTTCCTGTTCCTATTACACTTCCTTCTCTCATTTGGGTAGCTCTTGTTCTTCCCTTAGTTGTTGCTTCAACTCCTGAAAATTATTTTCTACCTCCTCCAACTTTTTCTTCTCCCTCTGTCTTTGCACAATCCTTCTATCACATTGTTGCCGCTTTGCCTCAATCTCCCAAGCTTCTCTTAATACAAGTGGATCTGCTTTGAACTTGAATCTTTGCTCTGCCTCTACATTGTTAAAAACCTTCCTCTTGCCTTTGTCAAGTGCAAGTCTGCTACCTTCTCCTGCTGCTCATGTTGTTGCTCTCTGATATGCTACTGCCTTCTACACTACTAACCAATCTACAACCATTCTAACTGGTTCATTGAGCCTTGAGAAGTTATAGCAATATCTCCATGGGTTTTCCTCAGGCCAATGACATGCCTCATGGATCCAGGGATGATACACTGTCATACAATGGTCTTCTACTAAGCGATGTAGGTCATATGGATTGAAACTTCTAGTGCCGAAGATGAATCTCTTGAATTCTTCCTTCTCAACCTCAACATGTTTGAGATTCTGGATCTCATACAACCCTATCTACAGAGGAAGAGTGGCCAAGGTTCCTTCCTCTTCCTATGTAGTCTTGCTGACAACCTTGTCAAGATGTGGTATCCAACCTCTTGCATGACTAGCTTATCCATGGAAAAATTCAGCAAAACATGCAGAGCCTTTTCTGCTCTGTACATCCAGATGAAGGTGTTAAGGGCGAGGCATACCAATTTGCTATGTTTACCAATGTTTCCATTGCTTCCTGTGAAATGTAAGGTGGATCCTACTCATAGATCGTCTTTTACAATGAGGTGACAAAGTGGTCTAATAACTGTATTATAATTCCACAAAAGCTGCACTCAGAGAAATACTTGTAATAGGTGTGCACAAAGGTTTTTTAAGGTGTCCATGCCCAACCAAAGCTAGGGAACTACTGATGGGCATAGATTGCATGAAGGATGTAGGTGGACATGAAAATATTTACTTGATGACCCTTGGGCGGATGTCAAGATTTTATTACTTGTCCCTTCAGCTGGAGAGCCAACATGTTAGACCAATTTAAAAGTCTTCCTTCATTCACCAGCTGATCCAACACAATCAACCAACTATGCAGGAATAATTGTATACTCTCTTAGTTGTATAAGTGGCATGAAAACATGACCAAGAAATGATAAGCCTTCCATAATATCCTTGTCTTGTAAACTTGGTTGGGTTTTCTCCCAAACTTAGATGGCTCTTTCACCCAACTCTTCAAGATGTCTCTCAAGTTTGCATTGTTGTTGGGCCTGGTGAAGGGTGCATCCATTGTGATCACCAGCTGCAGCAAGTGATACATCGCTTAAAAGTCATTTTCCCTGAAGATAGCAAGTTATGTTCCACTGACACTACTCAACACCATTGTCTTTGGACTAATATGTGAGACAATCCACTGGATCATGTCCATTCATGGAAACACAAGATACATGCATGCAATCTAGTACAAGCTAGCCTTGCCTATGTTAACATAGACTCTGTGGTCCTATAGATTCTCCTCAAAGGTGCCTCAAAAGATGTCGTTGATGTCCTACCATTTCATCTCGATATCCTTGTCTATGAAAAAATTAGTGTCTTCATAGATTGGAAAGATCATAGACATTTGCTCGACCACATCTCTAGTTGTGCTCTTAATGGTGTCCTTTGACCCTGCTCTCTTGGAAGCCATTGTACTTGTAGTGCTGAGAGACTGATGAACACATGTGATACTTGGAGACAGAAAAACACTGATGGCAAGAAAAAATTTAGTTGAAAACCAAAAGAAACTTCAGCACTGACATGCAACACACTTGGGTGACTGATTGGAAGATTTGGGCAATTTTCACTGGGAGGCTAGGAAACTAACTGGCAGAACTATGCAAAACATATTTCAAATTGTTAGTGAGATGACTGACTATTGAAAATGCACATAGCACAGTCCATATTGTCTTGTTGGGGATTGAAACTGCACAATGTGCAATTTTAGTTAGCATGACTGCAACTCGGTAAAATTGCATTGCACAATTCCGGGAGCCAACTAAGGCACTACCTTTCATAATTGTGTAGAGAAAGCCTAGGAGGCTAGTGTGAGGCAAGATTTTCACAATTTATGGGAGAAAGGCAAAGAATTTGATCCCAAAAATGCAGAATGTAAGCCAAGCAAGGCAAGGTCTAGGCCAAGGCAGCTCAGACCTACCGACAGGCCACTGAAAATAATAAGGATTGACTGCATCAGTGAAGCATGAGTGAAGCTAGTTGCAGACATGAATGAATGAACATGGATGAAATTAGTGAGTGCAAGGTTCAGTAAAATGAGAAAACAATGAGGTGTGTGAAGTGAGTCACCGCAGCAATGACCATTAGTGAAGAAACAATGTCATGCATGTGATAAGGAGATGCAATGGAAAATTTGAAACAATACTTCTACAAGCTAACATGCATTAGAAAGACAACGAGATTTCAAAAAAATGAAGAAAACAAAACTCACACAAGACAAAATATAGAAAGTGATAGAAAAGAAAAAAAAGACATGGAAAGTGGATGTACCCGGAAAAAGATGAGTTGAGTGTGGTGAAGGTCCCTAGCTATGATGGGGAATTCCAAAGCTCCAATATCGAAGTGAAGAATGAGCTCCAAAGTGTCAAATAAATAGTTATGACAAGATCAAGGCTTATGATGTGCATGCCACAAATCTAGGAAAAAGCGACACTTTTTTTTTTTGTAGGCAAAGTTGTTACTCTTGTTTTTCTATTATCATGTCAAAAAATTATGGCAGTATTGGTGGAGCCATCTACCTGCCCACCAGGGGAAACCGAGTAGGGCATCCACCTAAATTTTTTAACAGCATACCAAAAAAAGAAATACCACATTCTGTTTTTCCAAGCTATATAAACGACACAGTCATTCCATGTTCTGATTCTGCTGATATACACATGGTAGCTATCTATTACAAAACTATGAAACTTGTCTAATCTATCTATATGCCGTAGATTCATCAAAAAAGAGAACATGAAAACTAAATTTACTCAACTGCATCTCCTAGAATCGGTGAGGTCTCTTTGTTGCTCCGCTGCTGACCATCTTTAAGCATTTGATGGATTTCATCTAACTTTTTCCCCTGCATTTCCATGGAAATTTGCAGGATGCGGAGCTCCCGTCTCAAATTGGGGACTTCCTGAGCCAACTCTGCCATTTCAGTAGCAGCCTGCTCCAAAGCCTTAGCAAGTAACCGTTTCATCACCCAGTGAATGTGTAAGGACTGCTTGAACAGAGACATTCTGCCTCTCGTATTACTGGGGTCATGCACCAGAAATTCCCAGTCCTCCATCTCCGAGTTGGATTGGGCTTGGATAACTTCTTCTTCCATGTTTTAGATGATCCTCTTGATTCTGGGATTGGTATTCTGAGAGTAGGCTCTCTCGGCTTGCTGTATTTTCTATTCGAAAGTCTGTCTGGCCCTCCTGGCTGGTCTCCTACTCTGCTCCGACCTTTCTCCCCTACCTCCACGAGCTCTATTGGCCTCGCTATCTTGTCCATTATTTGGTACTGCCTCGCGGTCGCCTTGGCAATTCCTCCTCTACTGCCCTCGGTGCGGTACCCTTCTGCCCTGCCGGCTCCGTTGACTGACTCCCATAGCGTACTGCTCCCATTCCTCTGCATTCATGCTTTTCTCTCGGCTTTCATCCTCATCTGAAATGTCGAGAATTTCGTAAATTTCCTCCGGTTTCTCTTCTTTCATCACCCCTTTCCCCTTCCTATCTTGCTCTCTGATTCGTTCCGCTTCCATCTCTTCTGCTAACCTGGCTCTCTTTCTAGTTTCCATAATACCGCTCACAGATGACCGACTACGCTTAGCACAGGAGGCTCTCAAGGGTCCTGTGTTTCCTCTCGCTCTGCAAATGTTAACTAAATTCTCTTGATGCCGGGTGCTTTGCATGTAGGCTGTTATAAATTCCCAAATCCCGCTCCTCCTATCTGTCCCATTGTCCTTACCCTGCCATTTGTTACTCCGATCATCTCATTTCCTATCAACAATCTTATTAGATTTATTCCCATTTATGGTCGCTGACATGTACTTGCCTTCTCTGCGCCAGTTCAAATCTATGATTGGGTTTTTATGAGGTGGATTTTTCCTCTCTAATTTCGCACCTTCCCGATATGATCTCGCATGGTGATCGCCGATCTCCTCCCCAGGTCCTTTCTGACACTCCTTTACTGTCTGCCCCAAATTTTGTCTGTCCTCAGTGTTTCGCACGAGTATTACAATTCGCGGGGGAGTCCTATTCATGATGATCCTGAGTGGCCTGGTCATGGTCATGATTTATGATATTGGCCAGTTTCGTCCATTCCGCATTACCTTGAATCATTCTCCACATGTTGTCTATCTTGCCAGCTCGGCCCTTACAACCCCAGTTGGCAAGAAAATCTGCTGCACAATTCCCGTTTGGTTTTACATGGGTGAATATTTTGTAGTCCACACCTTTCAGCAGTTCTACAATGTCTTGAACGATGCCCGCTGTTCGCCAGCTGCTAGTGACCTGTTCCCAGTTTCTACCATTATTGATATTTTTCAAAGTTTCAATGACCAGTTGGGAATCCCCCTCGATCTCGAGGTTTCTATAACCATTGCGTATTGCAATTTAGAGGCCTTGGTGGACAGCCCATAGCTCGGCCTCATTATTAGTCATTTCTCTTCCCTACTTCGCAAAAATCCACCTGGTATTCTGCTGGCTGTCCCTAAAGATTCCTCCAAATCCAGCGTTGCCTGGATTTCCTTTCGAGGCCCCGTCAAAGTTTAATTTGACGAAATTACCTTTCGGGTACTCAAACATGTCCTGGCTCTGATTGCTTGTGGTGATCCTTGCAGGCTGTTTATTATGGACCATCTCGAAATTTATATTTAATGATTTGAGGATGTGGTCCTCTCCCGGATTCGCCTTCCAATCCTCCATCACCCATTTTTCCACTAAGATCGTTTCTCTTGTGAGAAGGACAACCCATTTCCATATTTTCTCCCAATTTTTGCCTTTGTTCTGAAAAATTCTTCGGTTACGTTCCTTCCACACCATCCAGAGGACGAATCCTGCCATGAGGTCCCAGGCTCTCCGCACTACTCTGCATTGGAATTTTTCATTCTGCCATAGGAATATTATCTCTCCAGTATCTTTTGGATACTTTCCAAGTTTACAGAAAAGTCTCCCTACTTCCCTCCAAAGATTTCTGGTATAGTCACAATTGATTAGTAAATGTTCCTGTGTTTCTAGCTCACTGTTGCATAAGTGGCATTTTGAGGGACCATTGAATCCTTTCTGTTGGAGCTTGTCCCAAGTCAAGATTTTATGATTGGCAACCAACCACACAAAAATAGTAACTTTTGGCCACCAGTGTTTTCCCCAAAAGATTTTCCATTCCTGGGTTCTTTCCGAGGCAGCTTGCTGATCTGTCAAGTAGTAAGCTTCTCTGACTGTGAAAGTTCATTTTGGAGACTTTCCCCATCTGATGATATCATGTCCTATTCTCACTTTAATTTTTCGGGATTCAATTTCCTTAAAAAAAAACTCCTGTTGTTCCTGATTTGTCTTAAAGTGCCAGTCCTCCAGAGATTTCTACTTCCTCCAGATCCCATCCTCTTCGTTTTCCTTCCAGAAATCTTTAATATATTTGTAATTGTTCCCAATTCTGTTATGAAGGTCCTGAATGCCTTGGATGCTGTTCATTTTCTCCCATTGATGCCATTTCTCTTCCCAAAATTTAGCTTCCTTCCCCTCTCTGATTTCCCAGAAGATATTATCGTGAACGATTTCACTGTTTTGACTGGCTAATTCCCAAACATTCGACCCCCTCGGGGTTTCTTGTATGCGATAAATTTCCTCTAGTGATGAGGGCATATTGTATTTATACCTCCAAAGTTGTTTCCATAGATCATTTCCCCCTCTCAACCAACGCCACCAGAGTTTAGCACCATGAATTTTATTGAGCTTACTCGGATCCCTTAGACCCAGACCTCCCTCCTCCTTGTGTTTTATCAAATGCTTCCAGGAAACTAAGGCCCACTTCTTCTGGTTAGAGGATCCACCCCAGATAAATTTCCTTAGTATTTCTCTAATCTTAACACAGACTCCTTGGGGAACTTCCATAACCGAAAGGGGATATATGGAAATTTCTTGTAAGACAGATTTAACCAAAACAACCCTTCCAACCATATTTAAAGTTCTGAAGGTCCAGTTTTCCATTCTACTTGTTAATTTGTCAAGGATCCCCTATCGATTCTTCAATCTTTTTGAGCTGTAATCAAGGATATTACCCAAGTATTTTGTTGGGAGATCTCCTTGTTTGAATCCAAGCAGTCTGGTTAAATGTCTTTTCACTATCTCCACTGTATTAAATATAAAGGTGCAGGATTTTTCCTTATTTATTTCCATGCCAAAAGCCTCCGCAAATAAGTCAAGCGTCCTTTTCAGGTTTCTCACTTCCCGCACAGTTGGTTCCCCGAACAGCATGATGTCATCAACAAATTGTTGATGAGTTATGGGCAGATCATTACCCCATATCCTGAGCCCTTTGATATTCCCAGCAACTCTTTCTTGCTTAAGGTATCTGCCTAACCCTTCAGCAGCAAGGATGAACAAGAAAGGCGAGATAGGGTCACCTTGCCTAATTCCTCTGGAGGCCTTAAAGGTCTTATAAGGAGTTCCATTGACTAATATTGAGAAGTTGGGGGTTGAAATACAACTGAGAACCCAACTTATCCATCTATTACTAAAGCCATAGCTTCTCAGGATTTCTTCTAGGTACTGCCAACTGACTCTGTCATAGGCTTTTGACAAATCAAGTTTTATCATCATTCCTTTTTGTTTCTTAGTTTTCATAGAATGGATAACTTCTTGGGTAACTACTAAACCATCCAAAATTTGGCGTCCCTCCACGAATCTAGTTTGCTTTGGGAATATTAATTTCTCTAGCAATGGTTTTAGCCTTTTAGCCATGAGAGAGGAAATTATCTTGTAAATAACCTTACAAAGGGCAATGGGTCTAAAGCCCTTGGCATCCTCTGCATTATCAGTTTTAGGGATTAGGGATAAAAAGGTAGATTTAAGAGCAGTCCATACCTTTTGGTTCATCTGGGATTCTTCAACTAGATCCAGAATTTCCTTACCCAAGAAATTCCATCCCGCTTGATAGAAATCCACTGTAAAGCCATCAGGACCGGGGGCAGTTCCTTTCTTCATGCTCATCACTATTTCCTCCACCTCATCCAGATTAGCGGCTCTCATTAGGGCTTTGTTCTGGTCTTCAGTAACCATTCTGGGTATGACTCTGCATATTTGCCTGATTGCCTTAGATCTATCCACTTGAGGTTCCGTTATAATTCCTTTGTGGTAGTCCATCAACACTCCTTCAATCCCCTTCTACTCCACAATCCTTTCCCCATTTTCATTCTTGATTGAGAATATTCTGTTTCTCTGTCTATGGTGAACCATTGCTTGGTGGAAAAATCTGGTTTTCCTCTCTCCTTCCCGAAGCCATTTGATCCTAGACTTCTGCCTCCATAACACTTCCTCCTGTTTCCTTCTCTCTTCCAGTTTCCCCAGAATTATTCCTTCTTTTATGGAGCTTTCCTATGGTCATCCTTAATTGATTATTTTTTGCTGAATTTCTTCCATTTCTGTTTCCATTTTTTGTTTTTCCTCCAAAATATTTCCAAATTCCTCCTTATTCCACTTCTTTATCCTCTCTTTTAACTCTTTTAACTTGAGTTGGAAGGTATGCATTTTACCTCTCCCTTGTGCTGTACTTTGCTGCCACCATTCCTCCAGCTTTCCTACAAAATCAGGGTGTCTAAGCCAAAAGGTTTCAAATTTGAAAGGCTTCTTGCTTAGATTAGCCTTAATATCTACTGCCAGTCTAATTGGCCAGTGGTCGGAGCCAAGAGCTGGCATAATTTTGGCTTCTATAAAAACATCTCTATTCATTATTGTTTCAGAGACTAAAAACCGGTCCAATCTGGAAGCTATCTGATTCCTTCCCCCTCTCCTGTTGTTCCATGTAAACACCCCATTATTGGTTGGTATATCAACAAGTCTCAGACCTTCAATCGTATCACTAAATAGTTCCATACTCTGGTCTACTCTCCTTATGCCCCCTTTTTTTTCTTGAAGGGATCTTATTATGTTAAAATCGCCTCCTACTATCCAGTCATTGTCTGGATACAGTTTCCGGGATGTTTGGAGATTCTTAAGGAAATTTCCTCTGTCTCCCGGGGTATGGGGACCATACACACCTGAGATTAATAACTTCTCTTTTGTACCTGTTATTCTCCCTAGTCCTGTTAAGATTCTGGGCATGCTAGTCCAGTTTTCAAAGATTATATCATTTGGGTTCCAGAGAATTGCAATACCACCAGCAGAGCCTATTGCATCTTGACCCATGATTTCATAATGCAGTTTACTGTTTTTAATAATACCTTCCATCTGTTGCATAGTAATTTTGGTTTCTTGTAGAATCATTATACTTGGTTTTTTTTTTTTTCAATTTCTCCTTTATATATCTCTATTTACCCTTGCTATTCAAACCTCTAATATTCCAACTGACAATAATCATTTAAAACTTTTTAGAGGGGTACGAAAATACCTCAAAGAGAGGTATCACTTTACCAGAATTAATCAGGACTTCCCCAACAACTTGGATCATTTCGTTTAGTCTTTTTCTTCCTCTTTTTCTACTGCTGATGCCAGATCCGCCTATTCCCGTCTGTTCCTTCTCCTGTTCTCCTGAAGTGAAATCCTGATCCTCCATATTCCTTTTGTTCCTTTCTTTAAATTTTTGGAAGGCTTCCTTATACATTTGTTTCTGCTGATCTGGGATAAACCTTTCATCTAGGTTCTTCCATTCCTGGATTAATTTCTTCATGACTATTTCCTCCTCAGCTTCGTTTTCTTGCTGCTATTCTGTCTCCATTGGGCTCTGATTATTCTGTGTTTCTACCCCTTCCTCTAGTGTTTCTTTTCTTGTTTCCCCTTGTACTACCTTCTTTTATCTTGATTCCTAGAAAAACTCCATAGGTTCATTTTCTACATCTTCGCCTTCCGCCATATTCTCCCCAGTTTCTTCATTATTTTGCTGCAGAATTTTGAACTTATTCTGACTTTCGATGTTTGGTGATTGTGTAGGTATTGTCATTTTTGCTCCTTCTCTGACCGGTTTCTTTTTCCTAATAACCTATTGGAAATCTTTCTCAGCCTCCTCCTTTCCTTCTGCTGCCTTCGGCTGTCCCTCAGGTTTCTTTGTGTAATATTCTTCCTTAGTTAGGGGACATTGCCTGGCTAAGTGGCCATATTCATGGCAGCGGTGGCACCTAAACGGAATATGCTCATAATCCAGCGGCTGTTGCCATATCGCATCATGGTATTCCAACTCAATATGCTCTGGGAGGGGCTCTGCTATATTCATATAAACACATATTCTTGCATAAGAAGTGAACTTACCTTTCTTTTTTGTGCCGACTACCTTGATAAAAGCCCCAATGGTGTTGCCAATCCCTTCCAAAATTTTAGGGTTCCAAAATTCTACTGGGAGTCCAAACAATCTGACCCAAATCGGGGCCTCTAGCATCCTTTCGTCAAATTGTACAGTTCCTCCTAGAATTTCATGAACATGCTTGCATTATTCATGAAGTATGGCCCTTCCTCAAAGAGCCTCTCCTTGTCCTCTAGATTTGCAAAGATTATCGTGAAAAATCCTTTTGCGCCCAATTTCAGTTCGATATGGCCCTTTGGTTTCCATCTCTGGTAAATCCATCTGTATAGCTCTTTTTCATTTGGCCAATACCCAACAAACTTGTAGATCAGGGCATGATCTTTCATGTAGCTGGTGTACTCCTCCAGCATGTTGTTGGGTATTACATATCTCAGCTTCTTGTTTGCCCTTGGTAGGCATTTTCCACCTGTCTTCAGTTGCCACAGTTTACCCATCACCGGTGGTTCCTTGTTATTTTCCCTGAACTCATTACCCTTTTCAGAACCACTTGCCTCTCCTGCAACTATGTTCTTAAAGGAGGGGATCTCTCCCCTCCCCTTCTAGTTCTCCATTTTACCCTCAGCCCTTGCAACTTGGAAGATCTACTGCGACGCTGAGAGAAAAAAATGGTTCTGCCCCTCTCTGCTTCAATTGCCCTACACAGCCCGCTGTCCTTGGATTGCTCAGACTGTCTTGCAGCGCTGCATGCCAGGTCTGAAACCCTATTCGGAAACAAGAAATCCAAATTGAAACCCATCATACAAAACCCATGTTTTGAGTTGCAACTTGTACAAAAAGAAATTTAGATTCAATGCATTACAAAAATAATAGATGGGAAAAATGATAATATTGTTCAATCATCAATGTCCATGATTTCAAAACTGAAGCTATATGCTTGGATTATCCTTGAAATCTGCCCAGAAAATTCTTGAAATCTGCAAAAAAAACATCCATGAAATCTTTTTGGAACATATGTGAAATCTGTCTAGAACACCTTGGGGATGACCAGCAAGTCCCTGGAGTCTCCAATGAAGACCCCAGCAGTTTTGGGATGTTTCCCAAGGGTCCAAAAGTCCCTTGAACGTGGGGACGCAAAGTACGTAGGTTTTTCTGGGGAGGAAAAAGTGACACTTGATAGCATGTTTCTAAACTAAATTTTGCATGTAACCCATAGCTGCTAAAAATAGATCCCTAAAATTTGGGGATGCCTTTTACTTTTTGCTTTTTCCTTTTTCAGGGAAAAGCTTCCCATGCATGCAAAGAAATATTTCTCAGTCCTAGAGGGAACCAGTCAACTTGAGAGCACATGCAACAGACAACAAGCCTCTAGATGACTTCTGCGCAGTTTCTAAGTTCAGTGGCTCTGCCTGCCCCTCAACTTCTATTAAATTTCTCGACTAAAGCCAAGGTTGTCATCCAGAACTGCTCAAATTATGAGAGCAAGCCCAGTGATGGGTTTATCTGAGAAATTTTCAAGAGGAAGGTAGTCTTCTTTCTCTACGACTTTCTAGAGAGCAGCAGGCTACCTTGATGCTTTGCACAATTTTGGAGAGCAAGGCTAGTTTCCCTCCAGTTCTGCACAATTCCCTAAGTCAACACAAGATTTAGTTGGAGACCAAGTCACAAGATGTCAACTTATGGTTGAACAACAAATAATTTAGTGAACAAAACTTGATAAACCGAAGAAACTCAATTGAAGCATATGTATCTGAGAAGTGGAAGACATGCTGCTAGGGATGGTTGGTAAGGAGTTTCCAAAACAAAGTTATGGAAAAATTTTGGAGGATGGTTGTAGTCACTACAACAAGTACATGATGTGCTTCTCTTGAATAAAAAAGGGATAAAAGTTAAGGGGTAGAAAGAGGTAAGAATTCATAACAATATTTTTAAAAATTATATAGTCATCAACTATGAAAACATATCTATTAATAGCTTGCTTTTATGCTATGTGTAGATTCCACTATCAAGGAACTTCAGGAGCATTGTGGAGAACAAACAAGTGAAAGGAAAAAATTATACAAGCATCGAAAGAAGTGTTATGATAATACAAATAAATATTTGGGTTTTATAATTGATGGCATGGACTAGAAGAAAATACTTCTACCACATTTTGTTCGCACACCAAAAAATTTAGAGGAGGAAAATTTTATTCAGTTTCACTTATTTGGTTGTATCATCTTCAATGCGAAAACATTGGCAAGGGTTTACTTCATAGCTCAAAATATTCATAATGATGCAAATATGACAATAACCATAATTCATGATGTGCTTTCTCATTGGTATGGTAATATTCCTGATGTTTTGTATCTACAATTGGACAACACTTGTCGTGAAAACAAAAATAAGATTGTTTTTGGATATCTAAACATGCTTGTTGAATTAAGAATTCTCCAAAAGGTAAAGGTTAGTTTCCTTCTTGTTTGGCACACTCATAACCATATTGACCAGAAGTTCAGTCTTTTTTCGTCATATTGAGGAGGAAGGATGTTGGGAGCTTGACATCTTTAATTGATGTATCAATAAATCAGACATGCCAGAGCCTATTTTTCATGTATTCAAAGAAATTGTTGACAAGCCAAGGTTTGTTTTGGGATCGCATTATGAAGAGAAATGCATTGAAAAACATAATGAAATTAGCTTCCAAAATCAATTTCGTATACAAAAAATTGATGGGAAAACACAAATATGGGGCAAGAAGTATTTAACTACTGTAGAATGGGCACCACAATTAGGTTTGGCATTTTGAGGTTCATTGCAGATCATCCAATATTTATGTCAAATATATTTTTATTACAATTAGTTACCGAAGTTCATAATGCACATAGGAAGAAGAGAGATATAAATTATTCTGACTACCTAGAATAATTTAAAAAAATATATTAGATATACATATGACTACTTTGATATTGTTGATTTAGTTTGGTGGGAGTCTTTTTTTGAATAATCAGAGTGATATCACTTCAATATAGACAAATGAAGATATACTTTTGAAGACTACATTTATTTGGCCATAAAATATGTAAAATGAACACGAGGAAAGAAAAATTGTTGAACAAAAACAATATCAAGGTATTATTAATTCTTCATAGGTAGAGAAAAGATAAATGTATATTGGTTCCAAAAGATCTAGTGCACAACTTGAAGCCATGGAAGACCTTTACAGGGGTCCAATACAGGATATTAAGGAGCGTTTCGTGATCGCAATGTTAGTAGATGGAGATTCCAATAGCTATCTATTTTGGGTTTCCAAGGTTATAAAGGTCATTATAAAAGATGAAGATGCTGCACGTGTTGAAGTACATTGGTATGCCAAAAATACACACACATTCAAAGTTGTGTACAAGCTAGAGATGGTAGTTTATAAAAAAAAGTTGGCGGAAAGAGAAAAATAAAGAGTACAAATATAAATCATTTCCACACAAACCTCTTAAAATTAGAGGATGTTGACATACTTGTTTATGAATTCACTTTAAGAGAGGAACTCTTCACTTCAGGACGATGGAGATTCTGATGAGGTTGCTACCAAAAGAAACAATGTGGAGATGGGACTTTGTTGAGCCTAGTCATAGATCTAGAAGACTTTTGGAACTTGAAATGGTGGGCATGCATGTTGAATCAACTGGGGCACTAGTTGATGAAAGAGAAGTATATGGAACATCTTCATCTGGATCTAGTCATTCATTTGAAGATGTGAATTCTAATGGTGTGCAAGAAGATAGGAGTCATTTTGAATGATTGACTAAGACACTTTATATAACTAAGGTTTGCATGGTGAAATAAAATTTTTAAATTCCATATGATGTTTACATGAAGGTATGAGTCACTGTTATGTTTCTTGGATCATATGTTTTAATTATGATGAATTTATTTGTTTAGAATATCCACAATGCAACAATAACTTAGAGAAACAATTTGTGTTTCATTCAATCTACAAGTATTGATATTTTGATTAATTAATTCATGTAATTTGTTCATAATGTCATGGTTGAAATATGTTGGAAACTTAAGTTTTTTAATTCGGTTGTCATTTGTTTTCTATATTTAATGTTATGGTTGAAAACAATTAGAATTTTAGAGATATTTAGTGTCACATTATTATATTTTTAATGATATTGGTGAAAATTGTTGGAATTTTAATGTGTTTTCGATCCCATTATTTTATCTTTAATGGCATTACTAAAAAATGTTGAAATTATACATGGGAAAGAAAAATGTTATTCCACCAACAACATTACTATGTTTTTCTCATTTATTTTGCACAAAGAAATGGTTTTACTATATATTTTTTAAAAAGTTTAAATTTAACCTTAAAAAAATAAAACATTGTTCTAGAATACACTTTTTTGGTATTTGGGTTGTTTTTCATGCTTTTTTGGGCTTTTTTGGCTAGAGTTCTCATTATGATTTTAAAATTATCATTTAAAAGTTTACATTTTTCATTTATTTAGAGCTGTCAATTCCTCCAAGTGCTTGTGCATCAGAAGCAAAACGTCCTCGATTGGTTTGCGATAGTTGGAGCAGATTCTATGGTTGTGCTCTTTCCATATTCCCTAAACCAGTAAGGGAGGAGCCATGATGCACGTGTAAGATAAGATGGTGTTGATGATGAGGGAGGTTATCCATTTTATTAGAATGTTGGCAATGCCACCTATTTTCTCAATAGACGTCAGGAAACTGTGCTCTAATTTATGCCATAATGATTTGGAAAAGGGACAATTGAGGAAAAGGCAGTTCAAAGTTTCTTGTTGATCTCCACATAAAACATACCAAGATGGTCTATGGATTCTTGTTTTAGTTAGATTATCCCATGTGATGACTTTGTAATTGGAAAGGAGCATGAGTAAGGTTTTTATTTTACACCAGGTATCAAAGCTCCAAAGCTTGCTCCAAAAGGGATATGGCTATTGAAGATATTGTTGAATGATAAAGTTGTAGGTGTCATTCACTGAAAAGTTGCCTAAGTCCTAGTGTCCCTAACAAAGAACATCATTACTATATTTTGGTTCAATAGATATTTTAGCCAACTATTACTGCAGAAGTGAGCAGTTGAGGTCACTCACTTCCTCCAAATGTGGGATGTTATGGGCCTAGGTGCACTCTATTGGGATATTGGTGTTGGTCCAAAATTAGGAGATGGAGAACTATCTGATGTTGAGGGTAGAGGCTAGGCTGAAGGGGGTGGGGAGGATCAAGGCCAAAACAAGTTGTTGTTGCCAGTAATCATTCCATAAGTCAACCTAACATCCATGTAGAACTTCCCAGAAATGGCGAGCTTAAATTATATGCCTATTTTGATTTGCTAGCTACCAAATCATAGAGTATGTAGGTGAGTGAGATGAATGGATCAAATATTGTTGACGAAGGTCACCTGCGTATTTATGGTGCCACAACATGGCCCAAGGTTCTTGACTATGCTTTATCCATTTCCACCAAATTTTGGCACCCATGATTTTGTTGACTTTTTCTACATCACGGATTCCCAAACCGTCAAAATATTTTGGAAGGAAAATGGTGTCCCATTTGACCAATGACCATTTATGCTTGACATCAACCCCTACCATAAGAAGGAGCATTGAATTCTTCTAATTTATTTGACGACCCATTTGTGGGTGGAGAGAATGGAAAATAGATAGAGTGGTGTGGCTTGAAGAACTGATTTAAGAAGGATGACCTGACTGAAAAAGT
Source organism: Pinus taeda (assembly GCA_000404065.3). Taxonomy (NCBI): domain Eukaryota; kingdom Viridiplantae; phylum Streptophyta; class Pinopsida; order Pinales; family Pinaceae; genus Pinus; species Pinus taeda. The sequence goes on from APFE030619736.1 coordinate 60,754, forward strand.
TGAGAGCTCTGTGAGTCCAAAAATTAATTATGGAGGCTATATTTTCTAGGATGTCCCATTAGGAGGAGTGCTTAACAATAGAGGAAGTGATGGGAGCTCCAAGATATTTCACCAGGAGGGAGGCAATGCAAAAACTAAGGATATGTTGGATGTTTCTTTGTGTGATGGTGGTTGTGTTGAAGAAAAAGATCTAAGATTTATCTAAGAAGATGTTTATATTCGAGGCTTGGGAGAAAAGGGTGAATATGGAATATAGGCCTCTGACATCTTGTACTGAGCAGTGGTTCATGAAAATCTTGTCTTCTAAAAACTGTTGATGAGTATGAGTGGATTCATTGTTGAATGTGAGGCCTCAAAGGGAGCCTTTGGCCTTGGCAGTGTGAATAGATCTTCAACCATGAGGATGAAGAGAAAGAGGGAGAGAGGATCATGTTGTTTGATTCCTATAAAGGGGAGAAAGGTGTTGGAAGGGTGCCATTAACAAGGTTGGAGAAACCAAGAGATACATTGTCCATTGGGTCCATTGAGTGCAGAAACCAAAGTCCATGAGGGTTTTTTCAATATAATTCCAATTTAATTTGTCGCAAGCTTTCGCAATGTCAAGATTTAGTAACACATCCAATTTTTTTTGAGACTTGAGAGAGTGAATGATCTCAAGGGCTAAAATGATGTCATTAAGGATTTGTCTTACTTCAACATATAAGCTAGATGCTAAGGGGAGTTGAGGAGGGGGAGGAGAGGTTTGAGCCTGTTGGCGATGATTTTGAATGTGATTTTATAGATGAAATTTGATAAGGCTATGGTTTTGTATTTACCAGGCATGGAAACATTCTTCCTTAGGGATGAGGGTGAGAAATGTGGTGTTGAGGGATTGGAGGATGGATTTGGTGGTTCTAGTCTCTTCCATCATGTCATGGATCTCATTACCGAGAAGGTGACAAGATATTTTGAAGAAGGACATTATAAAGCCATCTAGTCTAGGGGACTTATTATCCTCCATTTGGAAAAGTGAGTCATGGAAGTTTGATTCTAGGATGGGAGTCATAAGGGAAACATTGTGAACATTAGTAATGAGTTTGGGGATGTTGGTAGGGATATGAGCGATGGATTCCCTTCACTGGATGGGACACTCCTGGAGCACACTAGAAAAGTGGTTAACCAGCTCCTGCTCAATCTATTGTTGAGTTTCCACCATGGTTCTTGATTCAGTCCTAGGTAGGGATATCTTGTTGTTGGCTTTGTGTTGGATGGTAGATTTGTGGAATAAGGAGGTGTTACATTCCCCTTCTTTGAGCCAAAGGATTCTTGTATATCTCTTCCTACTTATATCATTCCTTAAGTTATTGGGAGAGGAGAACTTATTGAGAATTACAGGATTCGGTCCTACCATGGAGGATTGTATCCTCTTGTAGATGTGTTATTTCTTTCTCAATGGCTTCCTTCTCCTAAAATGTGTGCTTGAATTCCTCTTTGTTCCACTTCCTGATTCAAAGTTTGATTTGCTTGAGTTTTAGTTGGAAGGAAAACATTTTGGAGCCTTGGAAGTGTCTCATTCCTTTCCACGAGCCTTAAATTTTGGGGACAAGATTTGGGTTAGTGAGCTAAAACTGTTCGAATCTGAAGGGTTTCTTCATGGGTTTGTTGTGGGTTCTCCAGGAGAGGGAATATGGCCAGTGTTCCAAGCCTGAAGAGAGGAAAATGATTGCAAAGAGGTCATGTCCTATAACCATGAGGTCCTTAGAGACTAGGAATCTATCAAGACAAGTGGAGATTTTGGGAGGCCCGCCTCACTTATTGCTTCAGGTGTATAACCCATTAATGGATTTAACATCAACAAGGTGAAAGTCCTCAATGAAGGCTAAGAAGATATCAAATTCTTGATTAAGTTGTCTTCACCCTCCTTTCTTCTCCTATAGAGAGGTGATTATGTTGAAGTCTCCTCCAATGATCCAAGTCATGGGGGTGAGCTACATTTTCAAGGAGGATAGATATTCTAGCATCTCATGTTTTTTAAAAGGTGTTTGAGGCCCATCTACATTGGAGACAGTGCCTCGAAGGTTGGTACCTATGAGGTGGATTGGTAAGGTAAGAACAAAAAAGTTAAAAGAGAGGGGTCCCATACCTATTATGGTGGGGTTCCATGTGATTCCAAGTCCCTCAGTAGATCACTTGGAATCCACTATAGGGATTTTCATTTACTTCCATATCTTGGAGAGAATTACTATGAACTTTGTGCTAGAAAACTTTATTTTTTGAATGAGAAAGATTTTAGGAATGTCCTACTTGATATTTTTACAAAGAAGACGATGTTTCAAGGGGTTTTTCAAGCCCTTTATATTCCATGAGATGATCTTCATAAGGAAAGGTATGGTTGAGAGGAGTATATTTTTTTAGATTTTCTTGTATTTACTAAACTCCACTAGTTTTCACCTGAGGGCATCTAGTCTTTGTAGCATGGATTTTCTCCCTTGCTTCTTGAAATATTTACTACTCTTCTTGTTGTTCTTAATGGTGATAGTTTGTGCTCTAAGTTACAACTTTTCCTTTACTTTTTGGAGGGTCTGTATGAGGAGGTGAATCTGCATGTCAAGAATTGAGATGGTTACATTCCTACTCTAGGTGTCTTCGATAGCCATTAGGTCAATTGAAAAGTCCTCTTCTTTTGTCATAGTGGCGTCCTCTTCCTAAGGTAGTGGTTCTTTTGTATCTTATCTGTCCTCAAGCTCTAGTCTCTTTGCTTTATCCTAGGCCTCCTGTTGAGCTTCCCTTTTGCTTGGTTCCTTTGTTACTTGAGAAACAATGTTATCAATGTTTACTTTTAAGAGGTTCTTGAGAAATTTGAGATTGTTGCTAGAAGTGGGCTGGCTGGTTTGAGTTGCTTTTCATTTATTCTTCAAGTGTCGACAATTGTTTCAGACCTTTGTGAATCCCTCCCTGTCAATCAAACTAGTGGTTTTAGCCTCAGGCTTGAGCTCCTTGAGGGGACAATTTCTAAAGAGTTAGCCATGCTTATGGCATTTTCCACATCTCGATGACAAATGTTCATAGTTCAACATTTGAACCTAGTGATTTTCTTTAGATTATAGAGCGATGCATTTTTGTAGGGAGCCAAATATGTCCATGTAAACACAAATTTGGGCATATTTGACATATAATCCCTTATAGGTTTTTTTAGAAAGGTATACAAGTTTTCCAAAGCTATTTCCAATGTTGCGAAGAGTTTAGGGTCCCAATATTTGTAGGGAAAGGAATACATGGGAACCTAGACTAAGGCCCATGAGAATTCCTCCTTTTCTAGGATGAAGCAAGGAGTTAATTGCCATAGGTGAGGCCCAATGAAGTTGAGAAAGTAAGTCCACCTTCCAGAACCAACTTGATGCCTTCTTGGTGTGTGAAGATAAAAATGAAGAAACCCTTAGAGCCTAGATTTCTGTCATAGTGTGATTGCGGATTCCATTTTAGCACAATCCATTGGAGGAGTTTTTTTTTTGTGGGCCAAGTATCAATGAATTTTTAGATTAATGCATGGTCCTACATGAACTGGATGTTATTTTTCAGTCTAGTCGAGGGAATGTCAAGCCTAGGAATATTTTATGACTTAGTTTTTGTTAAACGCTCATGGGTAGCAATAGAATATAAAAGATAAAACATGAAAGTACATTTTTATTAACAAATTATTTACATTTTTAGTACATGTTGTGACTATTGGGTTTCACATCCCAAGGTCTCTTGGACTCCTTTTGTCTATTCCACTTCCACACTAACCCATTGAGGATTAGGTGTCCAACATTCCCCCCCTTAATCCGAAGGGTTATGTATGAGTCCAAGAAGAGTGCTGTAATTCAAAATGTGCAAAAATTCATGGCAGCACTAGGCTGAATGTGTTCTCTGAAATGTTGGTATAAAGGGCAATGGTTTAAGGATGACCACCAACACTGGAATGCTTAGTGCAATTCCTGGAACTCTTCCAAAACTGGCAAGAAGTTGAAGTCTTCTGCTAGAGGAAGTGCTCCTATTGTTTTGAAGAGGGAAACCCTCAACCATAAAAGGGAGGTCTCACCCCACATAAAAGGGAAAAATTCAACCTGAAAAGGGAAGTCTCAATCTGTGATGGTTTAAGGATGACCAACAACTTTGGAATTCTTAATGCAATTCCTGGAACTCTTCCAAAACTAGCAAGAAGATGAAGTCTTCTACTAGAGGAAGTGTTGCCAATTTTGTTCTTGGAATTCTTCCGAAACTGACAAGAAGTTGAAGCATTCTGCTAGAGGAAGTGTCCTAGATTACCAACTGAAGGCATGCTCATGGGCATCTTTGTCTCTAGCTACAACTCTGAAACTGGTGTGGCAGGTTGTGGCTCAGGATCACTTGGTGTGACTTTGAAGCTTGTAGATGACCATCATTTCCCCCCCTGTCAGATACAAGGTGAGATGATGGAGAAAACTCAATTGCAGGATTGCTCAATACTCTGGAACAAGTTCTGACATGTGTTTGGAATATATTCTTGGCTGTTGATGCCCATTGCAAAGAAGCGATCCATCCAAGATGAATCTTTATTCTTGAAGGACGTTTATTTCTGAAGCATTTGTATGAAGAATGATTGGTTTTATGACAGTGCTTACATGGATGAATATCAAAACAATGATCTTTCAAATGACCAACTCGATCACAGTGTTGGCATTTCACAATCTGTTATTGTTGTTGTTGTTGTTGTTGTGGAAGAGAGGCAGAGTCTGGAACAGCTGGAGGTGAACTATTATGAGGAGCAGGTGAACTGTCATGAATGAATCCAGCACTCTGAAAATGAATGGGATTGGCATATTCTGGAATATGAAAGGACAAGTCCTTGTCATATCCAAGACCATCTATGTGCTTATTGTGGACATGCTGTTCCCAAGGTCTGATGATGGGCTTGGGAAGGGCAGGTTGAGTTTCTGCATCTACATGGACAATTGTTGCTTTATTGGGCACTCGATCTGAATGAAATTCTACAATATTGACTTGCTATTTATGGGAGACTGTTTCATTGTTATAAATAGAAACAGGTTCAGAATGATGATTCCTCTATTTTAATTCTTCTTGTTGTAGTTGAGATTCGAGTTGCAAAACAAAAATTTTCTCTTGTGCATTTTGTAGACAGGCTTGAATATCTGTGAGAGAAACTTTTTTGACCTTTAATGTATCACGATTAGTAGACAATATCATAGTTTTAAGGAACTCTAATACTTCACTAATTCTAGCCATTTTTATTTTTTTCCAATCTCTGATTTACACCTTAAAAACTGATCACAACTACTACTCAGTGCATAAAAGTAATACCCACTCATAGTACACAATAATATCCTTTATAAATGTGCATCAAGTGAATCAAGGAATCAATGTATATATATGTAGATAGAGGCTATAATGAGTTTTAATACCACAACTGGGGCAACAACAACTGCAAACTTGCTTGGATCCTTCAAATACTCCTTCCCTTTTGAATCAGAAATGATCGCTAAAAAAACTTCAGCATTTATAAAACCATGTCATGGACATGACTTGAATGCTCATATGCTTTGACTGGGGTACGAATAAATATTCTCTGACCTTGCCACTTTCTTTAAAGAAAACAATAGTCCACTTCAATATTTAAGATACCAGACTTGCATGAAAACAATAGTCCACTTCAACTTTATGTAGTAATTTCATGAAGATATTTGAAGTGATGTACGCTACCACTAGAGGTGCCACTCTGCAACTAGTTCATGATTTGATATAGGACAAGTCCACGTCCCTTTATCAATAATCCCCTTGACTCCAAATGAACTACAGACAGACAATGTCCTCTTTTCCTCAACTTGAGATCTTGATCAATTTTCCCAAAGTTACTAGTGATTCCAAGCCTATAGGTGAAGTCCTGTAGCAATGAAGGACTGGAAACTTGGAGCAACTATAGCTATAGTGATAGCTCGTGTCTCTACCCTGTGTAAATTCCTTTACCAAAATTTAAATGATTTTTTGCAAATAGCTGCTATGGAGGCTCTTGGGATTCGCTCCAATTGTATTTATTTATTTATTTATTTTTTAGAGAAGGCAAAAATGATCTTTATAAACTTGCTGGCAGTGCTTAATGCTATGCTAGAAATAATGTGTCACTCTTATCTAGTAGAGAAAGATGACCAGGGAAGCAATATGAACTTGTTCTAGGAGCTAAGTTGACCTTCAAGGTTTGATATGTCTAGCACGACCCAATTTTGGAAGTGTTGCTTCAAAGATTAAATTCTGGAATTTACGTACTTGAAGAATGGCCTATCCATTTAGACATGTTCAAAAATTCAATCTCCAGTGGTATTCCGAACTTGGTCTCCAAGTGTTGTTGACATCTCAGAACTCAATCAATTTAACATAAGCTCGACCTCTTCAGAGAAATATTCTATAAGGAATGTTTGCACCCACAATCAAAAGTAGATTTCGTCCATCTTCTAGGACTGATATTTAGTGTGATTCTACCTTCTTGATATTAGAAATTCATTCCCCTATATACAATCTGGGAAAGGGATTCAATCTCGTTGTTGAGTCGAACACCTTCTGTTACCTTGATTAACTCCTCAATTAGACTATTCCTCTGGCCACCAGCACCGACCCCTTCCATTTTGAAATGTCAATGAAAGACAGTCTTTGTTGATACATCTTCAGCAAAACCGCACTTAAACTCAAAAGACAGTCGATACATCTTCAGCAAAACCACACTAAAACCATGTTGAGTGGCCAATCTGAGTTCTCCAACAAACGTACAATGTAAATGCACCAACTAGGAATTAAACAATGAATGGCAGATAAACTCAACGAATCGACCAACGCACATATAAACTCAATGAACTAGCACAAAGAATGGACACATAGTCGCAATTGAACTCCGCTTTCACCAGCACCGTGGGTAGAAAATAGCAACATATTCAACCTCGAGAAGCGACATTCATTCTCCACGCATGTACAGACATGCTTACAGATAATTAATGGCTGCAAGTTATCGGAGAGGGATAAATAACAATGAGCAACATCAAAACTCAAAACTTGAAAAGGCCTCCCAGTGCTTTCTTTGTATTCTTAGATGAGTTGTGAAAGGAATACAAAAATCAAACCCTAACGCGAATTCAGTTTCCGCTGTCGGGAAAGTAGGAGCAGCATCAAGATAGTTCAATGCATGTCAGGCTAGTGTTATAATGTAATGAGCACCATGATAATGTTATGAGCAACGTTCAATACACAACATGTCAGATAGGCAAGCAGACTCTGGTATGGCAGTTCAACATATGTACAGTGAGTCAGAGACCAAAAATAGAGACCTGCAGATTTAAAAGGTTAGGAATGTCAGGGATGGCAGGATAATGGCTAAAATTGGTCTTTCTTCAACGTAGAATACAACTGCAACAATCGACTACATCTTTTTTTTCATATGACTGACACACATGGAGATCACCAGGCAGAGGGACGTTCAAAACGTTTTGAATTCCTTTGACTAGCATACAGAGACACAACATAGGGAAAATCAACTATCCATTCCAACACATGGAGATATATGCATTGAAATTCCATGAACTATGCTCAGACTTCAAGCTCAACGTCAATGCATGAATCAACGAGCAATATGATTGCACCCAGACTTCACAACACACATAACTTTAATGGTCTGAGTAGGTAGCTTGAATAGAAATGAACCAACGCGCCAAGACTTTTGACTCTCAACTTTTTTGCACGACCTTCAACGCATATGAGAGGTCATATTTATAATCACATTCCACAGTCTAAGGCATTCACTACATATTTAAATATGGACCAACGCATCTAGCTTAATAAGACCAACGCATATGCCTCACACTATTTCAATTCTTTCCATACACCACATTGTGGTATTCATTCAACGCACAAAAAATTATGCATATGCCAGCACAAATATATACAACAAATTCAATCATATATAAATATTTAGACCAACAGGTATATAGAGTTTTGATTAGGATCAAGCATATAAACTTCAAAATGTCTACCACTATTTCAATGCTCTATTTCGAGTAAAGCTTCAACACCAGCACATGAATTAATCAACCAGCAATATCACTACACCGAGAGTTCATGACCCACATAACATTAATGGTCAATGCATAGGTCTGGTGAAAGAAACATAAGAAAAGGCCACAAGAAAACAGTGACTCAAATATGAGTAGGGCTAGAATTCGCCCTCTTTGATACCATGTTAAACACACATGGGCAGCAATAGAATATAAAAGATAAAACATGAGAGTACATTTTTATTAACAAATGATTTACATTTATAGTACATGTTGTGACCATTGGGTTTCACATCCCAAGGTCTCTTGGAATCCTTTTGTCTATTCGGCTTCCACACTGACCCATTAAGGATTAGGTGTCCAACAATTTTGCAGGTGCTCATGGTCCTATTTCCTGGTTCAAGGTTTTCATGATATTCCACCATAACTTCATTAATAACTTTGTCATTACTATGTCCATCTTTCGTAACATTCAGAGGGGGTTCTAGGGGATTCAAAATAGGGGATGCATCATCTGTTTCAAAACTTGTAGGCATGGTGGACCTAGGGGATCCTCCCCCAATAATCTCCATTACCTTGTATTTTAGTCACAACTTAGGGTGAGGGATACATGGAGGGATAATAAGTTACATAGATGTAGGTAAGGGATAGTGAGGTGGGGCACGAGAACTGTGGATGAGCTCTCAAACCCAAGGGAATAATATTAAACCCAACAGATTAATATTATAAACCTAAGGTAGATAAATCCTACGATAAATATTATAAATCCTAGAATAAACATGCTTGACCATGGTTAATTTTCATATTGAGACAATCCTTGTCACAATGTAACATTGGACCATGGTTGACCATGATTGATTTTCAAATCGAGACAATAGTTGTCACAATGCGACGTTGGACTATGGTTTATCGTGCTTAATTTTCATATTAAGAGAATATTTATCACAATGTGATGTTGCACCATTGTTGACCATGATCGACCATGATTGACTTCATAAAACATGGTTGACCAGGATTGATATTATAAATCCAACACTAGTAGAAAATGGTGAAATTAGTGACTAGGTGACTAAAAATGTTAGTCACCACAACTTTTCCAAGTGAAATACTACCAAAAATTAGCAATATTAAGAGACCCAACTAAAAATGACTAACCTGAATGACTAATTAGTATAGGAACAAAAATATGACTACCTAACAATAACTACAGTAATACAAATTAAACATATATGTTAGTCATTTTAATTGTGTCACTTGAACAATCTAAACTTACAGGTGATAGGGGATTGAATGTTTATTATAGATTGGATGAAAGGTTATACTTCCTTATACACCACTTTATTAGATTTTTGGATGATTAAAATTATGGATCATATTAGAATGTTTATGGTTATATCCTTTAATCACATTCACAGAGAATTAAATTCAAAGGTTGACAAATTATCAAAGATGGGAGTGGGCCAACACCTCATTTTGCAACATGACATGACCACCTATATATTTTGCAACAACTTTTCCAACTTATTTAGTGCACTAGTACAAAATGGCTAATTAGTTACTAAAACAACGACTAAAATTTGCATTTAAATGACTGTTTTTCAGTCGGTGACTAGTAGTAGCTAATTGATAGTATGTTATAACACGACCAACTTTTAGTCTTTATTAGCTTATTCATTAATTGATTGTCTCAATTTTATCATCTAGAAATATATTTAGCCATAAATTTGGTCATTAATTTAGTTATTGATTTAGTCATTAATTGCCACAATTAATGACCAAATATACAACAAAATATATTACTATATGATTATCTTAGAAAACCAATTAATGAACAAAGAAATATGACCAAAATGTTGGTAGTGTTATAAGATATTGTAAATTAGCTACTAATAGTCATATATATGCAACTTTTAGTCATTGTTTGAAACCATTTAATGACCAAAGAAATATGACAAAATTTTTGCCATGTTATAAGATATTGTAGATTAGCTACTAATAGTCATATATATGAAAAAATTAGTTGTCATTTGTAATGAAAAATTAATCATTTGCAGTAATCATTTATATTTTTGGTAGTTTCATATTCATTATATAAACAACTAATTTAGTAGTTTATATTCATTTCATTTATTTTCATTAATAATCATTATAAATGACTAATTTAGTCGTATATTCATTTTATTTGTGTTCATCATTAATAAATATAAAATACTAATTTAGTAGTTTTATATTGATTTTATGTGGTCATTATTAATCAACATAGATTAATTAGTATGATTTTGTGACTAAATTAAAGAAACATCATACAATGTGAATTGTTTTATCTAATATGAAAATAAAAAATTACATATATTAGTTAAAATACTAAACAATATCAAGTGCAACTATAAATAATTTCAACCACAAAAATTATATTATATGAAATGTCGAGTATTACAATATGACTTTACAACTTAACATTGGTTGGACTACAATTTACACATGAAATGTTGTTTCATCACTATAAAACATTATCACCATGTTGTCAAGTCATTGGAGGTGAATTCACCAACTATGAAGACTTGAACATTAGTCTCTATTTGTGTGTATTATGCGGCATATTGACTTTAAGTGTACCGCTAGACTGGTTCTCTTCTCTCTCTTTTTTCATTTGTTGCTCGAATGTTAGTGTTCTCCTCTTTCTTCAAATCCTATTGCTTACCATCAATACTGAGTTCCTTTCCTGAAAACAAAAGAACCTAGAATGCAGAGTGTAAGACATGAAAGACGATGAACACTAGAATATAAATGAAAGTAGAATATAAAGAATTTATATTACATATACCTCAACATCAATAATATTAAAGCCATTCTTCCCCATAAAATCAAGAAAATTGAACATGTTTTCTTCAGTTGAGCGATAGTGTCCATTATGTGGTCAGATGACCTGTATAAATAAATTAAATTCACCATAGAAAATAACAACTTAGTAACTTAGTATTCAACCTTCAGGGAAAGCTTAGGCACAATCATGCTAACTAAGTTACGTGCTAAAAATCTCAAGTTGTAAATAACTTGTTAAAACAAATAATATGAGGTGTGATGTCTAATCCTTATCATTTTATTCGCGACAACAATTTGTTGTCTAATGCATGAACTTGGTCAAGTATATAAATATCATGTTCTCAAATAACAACATGAAAGTAAACTTTTCTAATAATCATGAAAATCTTTCAATACAAAACAATTAAAAGGATTTCAATCAATATCGTGTAATATTAGTTTCATCTTCAAGCTTTGGTTGTTGTTTAAAAAGACATAATACCAAGTACTTTCAATTTCATAGTTAAAATACAAAGAAAAATAGAAATAAATTCTCAAATTACAATCAAACAATAAAGAGAGGATATCATGGAATGGACATTGCAATTATAAAACGATCATTTACCTGTCCATCGATATCTTATCACACATTCCTAAAACATTTTCTTGCCCAAAATAACCATGAGATGAAAGAATCACGACATTAAAAACCATATGAATACTTATTAGAAACATTTCAACGTCAATGACTAAAGTGCCTGAAGAATCTCTAACAACAAATGATTCATATCCAAGGCATGATCTTTATAGTTTCTCCCCATCCTTTTTCCAATCACATTTCATGTAACCTGCCCACACCAGAGTCAAGTAACAATCAAATAAAGTAATTGAAATTTGTTTTTATCTTTTATATGTAAACTTTTAATATAAGTTGTTTTGGTAACATATTAATTTGTTTTGGTAACATATTAATTCATATTTAAAGCTTTCCTCTCATGATAATGTATCAATCAAGTAGAACATCAAAAAAATTGACCTTAATGAGGTCCTCTAACAACGTATACAATATCAATATTTGTTTTTCTATGATATCTTGGATAGAAAAAAGAACATATCTGCAAATAAAAAATCCATATATTACTTATGTTCAAACTGTACATATGGTGTATTGTTGGGTAAATTTTTAAGATGTCCCTCTACCTTTACGAAAGCATATTGTAGCTTGGTTAAACTCTATATCCTTTTAGTCAACATCAATTTCTGCAAGATAAATGTCACACATTATTCTTTCCCATCTCTCAAAATGCTAGTTATGATAAATTGAAAGTCACATAAAGGCAAGAAAAAACCATTTTCTAACCAAAACAAATAAACAAACAATGCCTCTAATAAAACTTCACACCTCAAAAATTACTTTGCCACATGGTCAGACTAAAGGTGATATTATTTGAATCATCTTTAGGTCATATTTAATGTGATATTCATATTTTACCATGATTTCAATTTGGTGCGAAAAGAAATATATAAATCTGGGTTATTATTAGTGAACCTCAAGTATAATTCAAAAAAATAATGTCATTATAAGGTATGGAGAGAGAAACATCTTCATAACTAGGATTCTCTATTTTAGTTTTGTTTGAGTTGAGTTGGTATTTGAATATATAGTTTTATCTAAAGAAGTGAAATAGAAAGATGAGAATTGAAATAACCTTGTGAAGTTTTAATTAATTCATATTATATATCTCTAAAACAGCTAGGTTATCCTTCTCTACAATTTGATAGAGATTTATTGGGATAGAATAATATTGAATTAACTATCAAACACAATGATGAAATACATTAACCAAGGAAAGAAAAATGACATGACTTTGGTATTTGTGTGCTCGAAGGAAATCCAACAATGGTTGTGTTCTTTCTTTATCATGAAATAGTATTGAAGACACATGTTGGTTCATAAATTGAACTCTGTTACCAATAGGGGATGGTCATGTTGGGTAAGGAAAGGATGAATTGATGGGCTGAAGGTCTAGCTCCAATACATAGTCATCCTTGTCACTACAAAATAGAAAGTTCTCATCATTTACTTATCCAGGTAAAAGGAAAAGTGAGTTTTTATTTATGCACTTGTGATAGTATATGAAAAATAGAGAACTAGCAGAAATCAAAGTGTGTTGTCCCATAGTTCAACCTAACAAAAAACTTATATATTCAGTTGTTGACTACAATGAAAATCAAATGTAAAACCCACCAACTTGATCTTTACATGACATAGTCATAATGAACTAGTACAATATAATCATGCTAACTCATAAAAAGGAGATGATAAAAAATTATAATGGAGCATTATTTCCTGCCACATAATTGGCATGAATAAAATTCCCACAGAAATTCATCTAAAAAATGAGAAGAACTTATGGCAAAAGAACATATCATTAGTGTTTTGTACCCTCTTTAACACATGTAGCCTAGGGAAGTAGAGGAGGCCAAATGTAGCAGGATTCCAATTGTGTGGGATATAAAAACATAAATGTGGAAAACACGGCTACGAATTCACAAAATCTCACTCTAAATAATAGAACATGTTGAGGATAGTAATGATGAAAATAGATCATGTATTAATATCGAGCCCCTTATTGGTCATCAATTAGCAAGGCGACTGGTAATTTTTACTTGTAAAAAAAATATCGTAATCAGTGTAATGACCCTGTGGATCTTCTTGTGATTATTTTTACATTTATATTATCATGTCCTTGCAGGAGAGAGTAATGAAAGTTCTCCAGGCTTGGTTAGAGTGGTTTCTCCTTTCATATGCTTATGTGAATGGAAAGAGAGCTACCTTTCTTTAGTTTGGAAATTCAAGTGTCCCTCCCTTTCATTCAATATGTGGAGATGCCCCACCATTGAAGGACCTTGATAGTTCTGAATCTAATGTTACGGACATAACAGATGGATCTGGTCCAAATAAAGATGTTTCTATGGTGATTGGAGAGGGAGAAACAACTCAAGAATTGTTTAGTATTCCTCTTATGGAGCTTGAAAGACAGTGTAGGAAAAATAGTTTATCTATTTGTGGTGGTAGAGAGGTAATTTTTTTCTGATTGCCTTACTTAGTAGAAGAAGAGAAGCATAAGAACCAAGATCAAGACGAGGATTTCAGGTATGGGTATAAATTTGCAATCAGAGGGAAGAATGCAAGAGAAACTGATGCTTATATAGAATTGGGAGGGGGAAAGTGCAACATGCATGAAGAAATAAAATCCATACTTTATGATGATAAGGCCTATATATCATTATCATTATCTAGGAAAAATGATGAGGAAGAATCTTCTTTACGGTCATGGGCTGAGGGGCATGAATCAGTGGATGCCTCTTGCAGTGGAACTTTACCAAAAAATGTTGGTGTGGTGATGGTAGTGTCACATGATGTGCCCCAAAAAATTCAAAATATTCTAGGAAATGTCAAGGAAAAATTCTTTCTCTAGTCCTTAACTCATATTTCGCCCCATCCACGTTTTGATAGGCCAATTATCAATATCATAGAATGATCTTTTATTTAATGAAGAAGTCCAAGGGCTAAAAATTTAAGGATATGATCAATTTAAAAAAAAATGGACAGACTTGTCTGGCTTGCAAGGACTTGGGTGTCAAACTTGCTACCAAGCCAATGTTACTCACATTTCAAAATTTTGAGTATGACTTTGGGTTGAGTTTGAATGAGAGGATTTTGCCTAATATTGTTTAGTCAAGGAAAAGAACCAAATTCAGATTCCATTTGAATTATGATTCATGAAGCATAGCAACTGAGTTGGTGAGCTTAATAGGGCTCATCCTTATCGTGATGTGTTACATTCAAATGGAATGAATGCATGAATTTCAAAAGGTTGAGATATGATATAAATGTTGGGAAATGTTGACCAAATACATAACCCAAACCTTAAACCTAGTAGTGTGAAATCCATTGTTTGAAGTGTGGCTACTGAACACAAATTTCTTAAGTACCTTTAAAATTTAACATACAAATAATTTATAAAAGCATGGAATTTCGTTGTCAATCAAATGTCAAACCGGATAACAATTAAAGTGATAACCCGCAATGACAATCCAAAATCAACAAGGCATATTGGAAAAATTTTCAAAACTCATTGGGAACATCCTAATCCTATAGGATGCTCATATAAAGCAACTGAACATGGAATTTTAGTGATATAAATGACAAAAATATAAATAATTAAAATGGACTATTAGAACTAGTGCAGACAACGAATGATAAACAAAATGAAGATGGGGAAAAATGTTGCATACCCACTCCATGAGATTGCCATCCTCTTCCATAGTCATTGTTTCCCAAGACTAAGCAAGTCATTCCACTAGTGTCCATGTCCTCGTATCGAAAGTAGAATTCATCTATGTATCCACATACAACCTGCATTGGTCATACCCTTCCATAAAGGAAAAAGAAAGAAAATGAAGCCAGAAAGCCTTTTTGTTGGTCAACAATTTAAAGATTTTGAAGCGTGTATTTAAAAAGAAGATTCTGATACCAATATCCTTGGTTGCTTTGAAACTCTATTCAAATACATCACTTCCTCCTAAAAATTTACATACCATGGATCTTCATAATTCAATTCGTCAATTAAATGAAGTTCTCTCATCTCTAGAGTAGGGATGCTCTGAAGAAAGCAACCTAATAAATTGATTTCCCTATCATAAAATTCAGTTATGTCTACATAAACCTGTACATATGGAGATGAGAGAGCGGGGATCTAAGATGTTGAGGCATGGGATATTTTGAAAGTTCCTGCATTGCATTTCAAAACTAGAATAAGCAAACTCTACACTCATTTACAAGGTAAAAGACATAAATATTCATTATGAACATCATGGAAAAAAACCATGGAAGAATTTTATGGTATTTTCACAACTTATAACAGCTTAACTATTTTAATTTAGGTAGTGTAGAATTACATTAAGGAGTAGATATGAAACAAAGTCATTACTTGGTTTTATTTCATCTCTGTTGGTCATACTGAATTTGAAAACAGGACATAACAATGAACCAAAACATAATAGTCAACCTAAGCTACATCAATATATGCTTTGTATAATTTATTTTTATGCTATACCTAAAAACTAAGTAGAAAATGCAAACATTCTTAAACTGTAGAAAACAAAAAATCTAATAATACACACTCACTCATAAAGTAAATATCAGACATATAGAAAAACCAGACATGCTGGAAAAGGCCTCAGCCTTCTAGCATTCTTCACATTCTCATTATTAATCAATCTAATGTACAAAGAAAGATAATAATACAAATATGTAGTACGTCTATCCTGGACACTATGGTTGAGATATTTTCTCAACAAAAAACTAATCTAGGAGAACTAGTTGGAGAGAATCTCTCATCCTAACTAAACTCTCTAGTTTGAGGAACTAACTCCTAATTCTCAAGATTTGATTTATTTAATTATAATTTTGGATTTATAGTTGTTTTATTATGAGAGTGAGGCTAACATCCCCACCCAATGATAAATCCAAAATAAGAACAAGGAACCCTCTTCTAAGTTCTCAAGTTCATACTCAAATAACATTTTCCTGAAAAACCGCCAAATTTGGATGCTGAAGAAACTGCAAGATGAAGAGACCATGAGTCAATTGCATGTTTGATTCATCTCTGAATGTCACTTGACAACTCCATCACGTGCCAAGCTCCAAAAGGATCCATGTTTCCTTTGCTTGCAATCAACATCCTTTGTCCATTGACAAAATATACAGAATGCCCATTGGCTGATGACATTGAAAAATAACTCACTGTTGCTTTTCATGTTTTTGAAAACTACTCACGGCTGACTTTGCTATCAATCGCCCACTAGCAAGTTTGTTGATGCTCACTTGTTGATGAAAATTCCCACTGGCTGCTTCATTGATGTTGTCGAGACTTTCAGTCTGACAACCACTGTCAATTTCATTGACATTTCCCCCCTTTTTCATCTGAAAGGAGAGACAATTATTTTCACTTGATTTCTAAACTCCGCCCTTCAGGTGTAGGGGTGTTTCACTGGTGTACTCCCCCGTTCAACTGTGCGAGAGTACCATATTTACTTTTACTGTTGGCTACAATATGTGTGAGTGAGTTCGATTGTAAAACTTATACAATCTTCTAACTATGGATGACCATTCCCAGGGATCAATCCATGAATAATCGATCTTCAATCTCCTTGATTTTTGTTTTTTTCTACATTGTACTGATGAATGATTTGACTTTCCATAATGGTGACAAGGATGGGGATCAAAACACTGAATTTCTAGATGACCGGTTCTTTGACAATGAAGGCATATTGGTTTGACTGCAACTTCAATTTGTGCACATTTTTGTTTGTCTGAAACTTTCTCATGGCTTGTTGATTATATTTGATCAAGAAACCCTGCACTGATGAACTTGATCAGCTTAGAATAATCAGGGATATGCAAGTTGTTTTCATCTTAGTCATATCCTAATCCCCGTTGATTTTTATTACTTTGAAGTTCTTCCCATGGCTTGATGATTTGTTTGAAAGAAAGTTGAACTGGATTAGGGACCACTTCGACACTTGAAGTTGGTTAGATTAGTGACCTGGAATCAACATCTTTATCTTCATCTATATGGATGAAAGACTTGAAAATTTCACTCTTCAGTTGCAACTCATCTCTTTGAAGTTGCGAATCCAGTTAAAGAAGCTCAATCATTTCATGTGCACGTTGAAGATGAATTTTAATATCAACAAGAGTTTTTTGTCGATGTTCACTATGTCACCTGCTAATGATAAAATCAAATTGTTAAGAATTTGAGACAATTGAATGTGTCTCACCATGTTAGCTTGCTCACTTTGAATTCATACTCTCTTATATCATTGCTCGTTGCTGGCACTTTAATCACTTGCAGGAGTTTTATGACTTGGTTGTTTGAACTCTTGATGTCACGCTTGCTTGATGACGAATGCTTTTCTTGAATGATTCACTAACACTTTGTGAATGCTTCAATCAACTTCACACTGGCTCATTTGTTGTAGATGTCATGCGTTGAACTTTCACACTTGATTTTGACACGCTTGCTTGCTTGGTTGTTTCAATGACACACTTGCTTGCTTTGTTTTTTGAATGACACACTCACTTTCTTTGTTTATTGCACTTGCATTAAACACTGGCTTGATTTTATGTTCACTAGAAGTCACACTCATTTAATGATGATTTTTTGCTAGATGGCTTGCTTGAAGTTGCTTGATTGATTACTGACACTTTGTGCTTTCTTGAATGTACTCACTGAATGTGCTAATTTGAAAAAGGAAGGGTGTCGAACACTATCGAAAATGCACCCAAGAGACAAACAACAAGTTCAATATTGATGAATCATTTGAAGACTTACTTGAATTAATGTTTTCACCTTAACAATTCGAATTAGGGTATCAGTTACAACTAAGAATGCACCCGTACAATACAGGTAAAAAATGGTTACCTGCAAGTGATACAAAAAGTGTTGATGATGTTGATGTTGGCTTGGCTTGAAATGCTTGATTTTGTAGCATCCTTAACTTAATTTCTTTGATTACATGATGTGAAATGTGCTTGCTTGGAATATCATCTTATCAAGTTGATGATGTGATGCTTCATGCTTGTGTACTTAAGCTTGATCACAGGAGATTGATTAAGCATTCTTATACTTGAGCTTGCTTATGTGCATGTAGGTGTTAATTTGTTGTGTGTACCATATTAGAAAGATACCACATGAAGGTTAGTGTCAAAACTAGACACAAAACACAAACAATATCAAGAATCATGCGGCATCACAAACATACACATGGTGTACATAAGATCCCCTTATTCAATTTCGAGCAGATCTAGGACACAAGAACCACAAAACATTATGATTTTTTTAATCATTGGAATACATCATTCCCTACAATTTTTGTTCTCCTCCATCCCCACAAACATTCAAAGCTCTTCACACTAAGTTTGCCTCACACTGGAGGTTTTGGTTATTAGATTTTGCCTCAACAAAAACTCAAATTGAAAATAATAAATGAAAACTCATAGTTGCAGTAGATTTTAAAAATAGAGTGCTACCAATTACCATAGAGTATTTGGAAGTTAAGTTGCTTAATATTTTCAATTATTGATTTTTATTTTCTCCATTCAAATGCAATGCAGATTGCGCCACTCCCATCACTGACTAAATAGCTTTCTATTGACAAATTCCAATCTACTCCATCATTTACATTGGAAGAGCTAGATGGCTACTGAAAACAGAGGCTCAATGTTTGAATGCCAATGTTAGATTGTCTATGCTACTTAGTGGACACCGAATGCTCACACAAAGCACCACGCATGAGTTTTGCTTCCCGTAATCGAGTTGTTGGAACTATAGTAGTTGCTGAAGAAGAATCGATCTAGTTTATGTTGTTATCAGTGATAAACCCATGACAATGACCACTGTGATGCCTTCTGTTGACAAGGGTGCGATGAATTTATGCCAAGAAATGATAAATGGATGAGTGGGGAGTTGCGGGAATTGGCTAAGTCGATAGGTCAAAAATGACTATGCGCCACAATGAGAGCAGGATGTAAGAGAGAAGCATCGGTTCTTGATGGATTGCTCAAAGAATGGAATGAATATAAATGACCAGACTCGAAACACTGGGCATAGGGTTTTGTACTCAGCTTGATGGCAAGAAATCACACGAAGATATGGATCATGACAAGATGTCAATGCGGATGACACAAACTGATAGCTCAAGTCACTGCATCTAGCCACATGGAGAAAAATGGGATCGATGACCACACTGGGAGAGAAAAAACCAAATAGTCAACAATGCAAATTCCGGTGAAAAATGAAGTTTGAAAAAAATAATTGAACACTAAAACTTTCGGTTCTCTCCAAAACTTGACCATGTCACAAAGAAAAGAGAAAAAACGTAAGAGTTGTCAAGCAAGATTTTATTGTCCCAATGTAAATTGAAGACACTCTCAAATTTATTCCAACAATGGTTGCATACGACATAGTTACAGAAGCATCAATGAACTGATATCGCCAGGGTCATTCATGGTAAAGAGCAACCCTAACAACCTGAACTTTGGAACAACATGTGCTCAATCCCAATCATCATTACGAGCTAAAGACTATCTACCACAGTTGCAAGCAATTGGTTCTTCTTCGTTATGATGGTCACTAAACTCCACCAACTTTCGATTAGAACCAACCACTGCAACTGTAAAAGGGGAGCTACGTGGCATGGGTTTCGATCACAATATGCATCTGGAGGATCTGGAATTGGAGTTGTTCGATAAATTGAAAGAACGAAGAGCAATTTCCCCCCTTGTTGTTCCTTCTAAGGCAACAATCTTTTCCTTGTGGCAAAGCAACAAATATTCAATATTTTTCTCTACAGATGAGAGAGGATTCACTAGCTCCATACTTGTCACACGTAGAAAAAATCTTCTTCACAACTTCTCACAATGGCTTTATTGAACACTCTTTACACATTCTTCATAGATCTTTTTCAGCTCTGATACTAATTGTAGAAAATTAAAAAACTAGTAATACACACTCACTCATAAAATAAATGTCAGACATATAGAAAAGCCAGACATGGAGGAAAAGCCCTCAACCTTACAACATTCCTCACATTCTCATTATTAATCAATCCAATGTTAAAAGAATGATAATAGTGCAAACAAATACATGAGGAAGTTGGTCTCAAGATAGTTCATCTATCTTGGACACTATGGTTGAGATATTTTCTCAACAAAACACTAATCTAGGAGAACTAGTTGGAGAGAATCTCTCATCCTAACTAAACTCCCTAGTTTGAGGAACTAAATCCTAATTCTCAAGATTTGATTTATTTAATTATTATTTTTGGATTTATAATTGTTTTATTATGAGAGTGAAGCTAACATAAACATTGAAACATCTTGTTCATTGCACATGTAAAAGAAAAGCATAAATTTTGCTTTTACCAAGATAAAGTTGTCACCCCTTAACAAACATTGGAGATTAGGAAGCATCTCGAATAAAAAATTGAGACGACACATATTTCCTTAAGAAAGTGCACAACACATATGACCAGCTCCCTTTATGATTTAAAACTCCCCATCATCTCAATCAATATGTCCACAAAGAAATTGTATGCATTATCGAGATATGAGTCCATTTCCAATACGGTCAAATTGCTTCCACTTTGGATATTGAGTCTCAAGATAGAGAATGAAAGCTCTTGAAATAGTATCCCATTCATTCTCAAATATTTTATCATGAATGCCCATGCATACACATACAAGATAACCTGCATTTCCAATGGTTTATATTTTATCCACATAGAACTTGCATTTACACTGGTTTCATTGTAAAGCATTGAAAGTAATAGTAAAATATAGACTTACATGGTTGTAGTTTGAAGGAATGTTTGACACAAATTCAGTGATTCCTTTATTGAGGACCACAAATGCAAGGGGTGCACAGAAGGTCGAATACTGATGACCAAATATTCTTTATGGTTTAGCTGGTTGAGTGGGGTGTCCAATCAAATTGGATAAGCATACAGATAAGCTTCAAAAGTGGTTCTATACAACTGCTTTTAAATGATAACCCTTGGAAGCTTCAACATAGTACTCAGTATCATTATACAGGGACCACCCAAAAACAGACCATCTGATCCTATCGAATTTTGAAGAACCAAGTCACCCTTTTTAATGTCAACACCTAATATTGCTAGCAACACTGACCCTGAATGTACTTTCCTGGGAACCCCACAAAATAAGGAATAACAAGTTGGAAACCAATAGTTTTAGCAGCAAGTTGCCGACTTCTTGGATAAAACAAGATTTTTTCAAAACTATTTTTCTCACTAGCATTCCTTTTTTCTCTCAGAGAAAAGACCATTTCATCTTCAAGATTGGCCCAGTGAGTGTACTGATATACACCAATGTGGATTGGTCCATTAGCACTTGAAACAAGTTTGACATTATTGATCATATCTGAAAATTCACCCTCCTTTTTCCATATGTCTACAATAATGCTTCAAGACAACTCATTTTCTTTGGGGTAAGAACTTGAATCAACATGTATTTCACCACTCAGTAGATATTTTTCACCAATCAGATATATAGGTTTATGATTCAATACATTGAATTATAATGAAGATATTCCAAAGAAAATGCACGAGTTCAAGGAATGAAGCATGTGCACATGAGAAGCTTCTAAGTAGATTTGCTACCACCCTTTCTCAATCAACAAATTCATGAGTTCTTTGTTTGGTTGTATGATGTAAGAAGCCACATGATGAGTAGACATAATACACAACAAAAAGCCTTTTTGGATAAACATTATCTATAAATGATCAGAAACACCAACATTGACATCAATAACCTTTCTCTCCCAACACCAACCATCATCCCAATCTAACAAATCAGATGAAGGCCCATGTTTCACCTCAAGACACAATTCACTAGGTAGGACTTTCTCAAATATAGATTCACTGCTCTCATTTGTTAAATGTAAAGAGTTAAGCTTTTATGAACCCAAAGTTCAACAATGAGAGAAGTAAGTAATATAGAAATTGAGGAGTCACATCCTTCCTTGTATATCACTAATCAATGGATATCAATAATGGCACTTATAAATTCAATGCCAAACATTGGTCTAGTTACTGTCACATCAATATGTGATGGTGAAAATTGAAGACCAAAATCATGTTCTGCTATTGTGGTCAGTGGGGATATTCGATATGAACCTGGATGAACCTCGAAGTAGAAGTTTCCCACATCATCAATCCTTTTAGTTGAGGCTTAACATTGTCTAGCCCATGTGTCAAGCCAACTTGACTCTTTCTATAATAGCCATTTTTCACTAATTTTAGGGAACCACTAATATTATAATGTTTTTCTTTTATCTTTGGGATTGAAGCCATGTTTGGCACAACCATGAAATTCTCCAAATTTCTAAACTAGAAGTGATCCTTCTGAGCCTTGATTGTGTAGCATTTTGATGTTGCATGATCAATTTTTTAATATCCCTGGACATCTCTTGTAGTTCTTTCTCACCCATCAACCAATATCTTAACACCTTCAAAACAAACTCCTTTAGAAGTCACTACAAGTCCTCCAACTGAGAAACCTGTGACCTGAAATGGATGAGATATATTAGCATGACTGTGCTTAACAAGAACCTTTATAGATGGAAGTGAAACATCAAATATTGTATTCTCACCCTTGTAGAATGGCAACAACCTTTATTTTCCACATGGAATAAAATTAGAAGAAAATTTTCCATCTGCATTAGATATTGCATGACAAAGTGCTTGATTTGGCCAAGGAGCTTCTTTGAGGGCACTTCACCTCATGGACATCATTTGAATAAAGGTATACATGAACACCTAAAATAGGGTTACCCTAAGAAACAGCTAAGCCCTCCATATCATAACTTGGGATAGAAAATATGCCATCTACTACTAGATTTCCAAAGCTCAACTCCATCTACGGAGAGTCTCTTTGGGCAATTGTTAAGAGAACATGAGAATCATGTATTTGAAAGAGAATATTATACAAAATATACTCTATAAACCTCAATCATTATACCTCATGCGTAGCACCATCCTAGCTAGGATTGACATTAGGTATGACCTTGTATCTTCTTCTCTGTTTAACAATTGGCTCATAGAGCCCGCTCTTTCAACTTCTTCACATTTGATTTCATGGAGTGCTACAATGTCCTTTGGAAACTCATCCTTAAGGAATCTCCAAACTTATTCTTTGTATCAAATGAAGGAAAAGAGACAAAAATATCATGGCATTTCCTTTTTGAAAAAAAAGTAGTGGGATTTGATATGACCTAATATTTGTATACTTCTCAAGGATTGATGAAGTTTATGTATTGATGATGGGAAGAAACCAACATATATTTCCTTGGAGTAATATTTGTAAAAATGTAACTACCTCCCTGCGATGTAAACACAACATTAATGAGATCACTGCTAGTGGAAATGAGTTCAACCTTCACATTGGCACGACCTCCATTTATATCTGGAAAAATTTATACTCCAACAACCCCCATCACTCTCCCAGAAATAGTGAACCCAGTGAAGTGAAAATTGATGTCTTCATGGCCATTGCAACCATTGTGATCCACTGATACATATTCACCCATTTAATATATATTCACCAAGTCAGGGAATATGAATATTTCCGATGTAATTTTTCCAATCGATAATCTTAACATCAAATCTGAAATTGTCTCATTCATCTTCAGAGAGCTCTTCAAACAATTTTTCAAAATTGTATCAAATCTACACAACATGTTAACAAAATTATTAATGTATGCTCCCTGATTACCAATCAAAATGTTTAATTTTTATAATTATGATGAATCAATAATTCTTTAGATTAAATAACGAACCTTATACTCCTTAAACAAATATTATATACAAAGTAAAATTTACATGAGTAAATTTTTAACTTTTCAAATTCCGCTTATATTCATTAAAATTTCGAGTAAGAAACACAGAGTATCTTTACAATTGTTTGGTGAACTAATAGTTGTTCCATTTAAAATGTTCAAATAATATTTTTTTAAATTCTTGAATTTTTATGGGATTTACCATCGAAGAAGCAACCTGATAAACCTTTAACCATTCTTTCCTATGTGTTTGGCCATGGCTGTTAAATTTTCATTTGCAACCATGTTTGTCGATATATGCAATTTTAATTCAACAAAAAAAACACATTTAAGAGAGAAAGGATAATGGTTTTTTGGGTCAAAGCTTTGAAGAGATATATGGAAGATATAATCTCCCAAGAGAATTAAATAATGTAGAGAAGCTCAAAAAAATCAAATAAATATGATTTAAATAATTAGAAAATGTGAAATCTAAGTTTGGAACCATCCACTGTCATCTTCTAGATATAGATGAAAAGCATAATGTAATAATAATAAAAAATTAATATGGAAATACTCCAAAAAATCTAAATTAATTACAAAATTCTTTTTCACACTTTGTTAAGAGTTACTCACCAGATCTAGCATAGTATCTCGATCATCCAAGAAGCAAGATAGTTGCCTTTTGCCATAGTGTGTAACGATTGGATCAATCAGTCTGCAAGCTGAATATTTGATTTAGCTCAACAACAATGTGAGAGTAATCTAGCATCAGATCCGAAGGTTTCCTCAACTTTCTCAAAGACTAACATTCGATCAAACCTCAACATCCATTGATTCGTCAGCAATGGTTCGAATAGCCAGACATGTAACCAACATCTGAACCACCCACCATGTCTCCATTACCACGAACTTCGAATATGAAAACCTACTTGTTTTTTTCTACATTTTAGCAGCTCACTGCATCTCTCTTTCTCTAGTTGCCAACTAGTTGTAGCTAGTTCAAACCACTCTGATGGTTGAGATGTTGGTTTTCAGGGGCACCAAACACATGGATCCACTAAAAATCCAGCCGCACCATCTAGATCAACTTTATCCTACCAAAGATATGGATATGTGTTACCCTAGTAGAAATAGTGCCACATCTAAAAAAATGTCTTTACATTGCCAATTATCAAGGAAAGCTGATCTATAACCCCTAAGGTTTAGGGGAAAATGACCCAAAACCACAAATTTACAACATTTTAAATTATTAAATTATTAAGTTATTTGTAATTCAAAGTTTAAATAAAATAATTACAAATCTCTTTACTCTCTTTGAAAATAGAAAGAAAATTTTCATTCAAATAATATTATTTTAACTTTCAATTAATTGAAATTTTTATTTTAATTAATATAAAATTGTTTTTAGTTATTTATATGTATTTTTCGAAGTTATTTGTAATTTCAGATTAAAAATAAAATAACTATTGGGCCCATGTGGTAGGTCTCCCATAAAAATGTAAACACGTAAACTTAAATGTAAATGTAAATGTTAATATTTAACACTTAACATTGTTAATCTAATGTGGGCCCTATTTAAAAATCAATCTAATTATTATTATGTATGAACAAAGAATAAATTTAAAATATAACGAGGTTTACGAATAGTAAAAAAAAGAGGTATGGTAAATTAATAAAAATATAAATAAACTAGAAGTATGGTAAAAAAATAAGACTTTTTTTTTATATATATGTTTACTCCAAAGGTATGGTAATTAATACCATGGGCCAATTACCATATTTATAAAAGAGGTATGATAAATAAATAAACATAAAAGAGGTATAAAGATGTATGGTAAATAAATAAAAACATATCAAATAAGATTAGAAATCAACATCTAATTATACACTAACCCTATGGGCCAAATACCATTATAAATAAAAGAAATATGATACAAAAATAAAAATAAACAAGAGGTAAGGTAAGTAAATAAAACCTCTTTTTATATTTGCTCCATAAACCTCTTTACACTTACTAACACTCAAAAAATAGGTTTTATTGAGGTGAAACCTATGAGAAAAATACCATAGGCCAAATTATTATTAATACCATGAAAAAAATACTATTAACCATAATATTAATATTAAAAGAGTATTATTATTTATTATTATATTATTAAAATCTATATTCATATTATTATATCATAATATTGATATTATTAAATATAATAACTTTATTTTAATCCAATATTAAATTTGTTATATTATAATATATATTAATATATCGTGATATATATTAACTCTATATACATGGGAGGTAAGAACGAAGACATAAAGTTATAGAGGTGGAGAGATAGGGGGAGTGACAATGGAAAGATGGCAATAAAGTGAAAGAGATGGGAGAGGAGGAATAAAAAGAGAGAGAGGTAGAGAAGGGTAAAAGAGGGAGAGAGAGAGACACAAAGATGGAGGGGGAAGAGAGAGGAGAGTGGGAGGGAGAAAGTGAGAGGATTGGAGGGCATAGAGAGAGAGAGAGAGAGATGGGGGAGAAGAAAAAAATGTATGAGAGAAAGGGCGAGAGAGGACGGTTGAGAGAGAGGAGGAGAGAGGGAGGGATAGAGATATGGAGTTGGAGGGGGAGGGAAGAAGAAATTCATAGAGAGTGAGAAATGGAGAGAGAGGGAGTGAAAAAGGAGAGATGGAGAGAAAGAGTGTATGTTTAGGGGTGAGATAAAGAGACAAATGAGGAGAGATAGAGAGAAGGGGGGAGAGAAGGAGACAGAAGGAATGAGGGAGGGATATAGTGACATAGTTAGAGAGAGAGAGAGAGAGAGAGAGAGAGAGAGAGAGGGATAGGTAGATAGATTGAAGAAATAGAGTGTATGTTTTGGCGGTGATATAGAGAAGCAAATGGAGATAGAGATATAGATGGAAAGTGAAGAGAGGAAAGAAGAGAGAGTTAGAGAGAGGGAGGAAGGGACAAAGACATTAATAGATATGATGTGAAATAGCATGTGTGTTTGGGGGGTTGATATAGAATGGAAAATAAGGAGAGATGGAGGGAGATATAGATATATATGGGGGGTGGGGGAGAGAGGGAAGAATATTTATTTCACTAAATACATTGATTTCAGTGTAGATAGTAATTTCTAATGCAATTTGATTTCTTGCACTAGATGCATTGATTTTAGTGTAGATGTTGATTTCTAATGATATTTTATTGCTTTCACTACATGCATTAATTTCAATGTAGATGATTTCTAATCCTATTTGATTGCTTGCACTAAATGCATTGATTTCAATGTAGACGGTGATTTCTATTCCTATTTGATTGCTTGCACTAGATTCATTGGTTTCAATGTAGATGCTGTTTTCTAACAATGTTTGATTGCTTGCACTAGATGCATTTATTTCAGTGTAGATGGTGATTTCTAATCTTATTTGATTGATTGCACTAAATGCATTGATTTCAATCTAGATGGTGATTTCTAATCCTCTTTGATTGCTTCCACTAGATGCATTGATTTCAGTTTAGAAGTTGCTTTATAATCCTACTTGCTTACTTGCAGTAGGTGCATTAATTTCAGTGTAGATGTTGGTTTATAATCCAATTTTCTTACGTGCACTAGATGAATTGATTTGAGTGTAAATGTTGATTTCTAATCTTATTTGATTGCTTTCATTAGATGCAGTGATTTAAATGTTGTTTTCTAACCTTATTTAATTACTTGCTTTAGATTCATTAATTTCAATGTAAATGTTGATTTATGTTTTGATGTAATTGGATGTATGATGGTGCATTAATTTTAAAGTGACTGGATTAACATTGTGCATTGGTTTCAGTATAAGCACACAAAATTATTGACAATGTACATTGATTTTTGTGTTATAGTAATTCAAACTATTAATATTGGAGAGAAGGAGAGACAAGGAATGATGTTTACTACAATAGATTGAGCTAAGATTTAAATGGTCTATGGTTTAACCTGTCCTTTTCATATAATCGATATGAAAATATGAAAATAAATATGAAAAGATGAAAAAACTAACAAGGGTGACAATAATACTAATAGAAGAAAATAGTTTTAGCTTAATCATAATGAAGACTGCTTGTAATTGACTATATTCTTATCATTCACATTTTCTGTCATTCAACAGTATTACATTGTCCCTTTACATTCAAAATTTATATTTTATCATTTTTCATCATTAAAGTTATTATCATCACAAAAAAATAAGGAAACTAATAAAATTTAAAATTAAAATATATAGATTAATCTGAGACATATTATCATATTTAAAATGATTATATTAATATTAGATGAATTTATGTATTATTGATCAAATTAATCATATGTTCATTAGATTTTCTTTTGCCACACATAACTGAAACCAACCTAGATCCATCTTAACTCTGGATCTATCAAGCCCTGAGAGGGATCAAATCTCTCGAGGTACAAAGCTTTCCTCAAGTTTTGCTCTCAAAAACAAGGTTTGCACCTCAAGAGATGTGATTCCTCTTGTCACTTGATAGATTCGAAGTTAAGATGGAACTAGGATGGCTTTATTTTAAAATTGAGGAAATTACAAATATTTTTGAAAGTAACTTTTCA